>FIZR01026567.1:0-17569 GCA_900060175.1 Ferrisia virgata
ATCGTTGATACCTTTTATACCGTTTATAAATGAAAAAAAAAAAAAAAAAAGAAAAAAGAAAGAAAGAAAGAAAAGAAAAAATAAAAACAAAAAAAAACGGAAAGAAAAGCAAAACGAAAAACAGAAATAAAAATAATATCAATACACATGTACGCCATAGGAAAATCGTGTACCTTGGTAAATAAGTAAATATTTATATGCGCTAATTTTTTCGATATATTTTCGCCAATTCGCGCAATAGTACGATGTAATTGGTAATAAGATATTTACCTTTCTTTTTCTCGCTCCCTGTCGCGATCTCGTTCTCGACTTCTGTCTCTATAGTCTCTATCTCTAGATCGCGATCGATCACGTCTGGTACGTTTGTGGTATCTGTCTCTGTCACGTGATCTCGATCTATCTGTAAGTATAACAAAAGTCAACATTTGAACTTTAATTTTCTGCATAATAAATGAGTGGCGAAGATAAAAACGTAATTATAAATACAATGTGACAAAGTAAAATTATCAGTATTGGCGTTTTATCGTTTAAGCCCATGTTTTTTTAAATATTTTTGCCAAAACAGGACAAGTTCATTGAATGTACCAGGTGTTCAGTATTAATCTCGCTATCCTTATACCAGTAATAGGTCAACTCATGAGACTTACATGTACAATGATTAACATACCTAAAAAATCGAAGGAACTTAAATATGCTATTTTCAAATTTTCATTTTTTACCTAACCTGGCGCCCACTTTGAAAATTTATTTAAACAAAATTAATAAAGATAAAAATTTGCTGATTGCTCTAACGAGTGAAGTATCAGAACTACCTTGCACGAATTTGAATGAAATGTTGCCTAATGTGTAATTCATGGGGCACATAGTAAAATATCAAAATGTTAAGTGCTCGTTTTTATTACAAGTCTAGGCCTATGCAATGCAAGTTTTGATGGGAGAAATAAATTTTTCAATGAAATCGAAAGATGTTGTAAACATTTAAAACACTTCCAGAGGAACAAAACGTGTTACAAGAATTAGGAGTAAAAAAAATTACGAATTTTCCAAAAATTTCGCATTTGTAGCTCCAGTTCCGGCAATATCAAGGCTAGGCAACAAGTACATATGACATTTCGAGTTTATTTTTCTAAGCGTTCTGTAATAATCATAACAGAAATGGTGTAATTCAGTCATAACATATATCGACTTGATTTGAATTGCATTGAAAAAATTGTACGTTTGATCGAATGCAGCTCCTTCTATGATAGGTAAAAGTGTATATCACATTTTTTGTTTCTTTCCGCAAAAAATACAAAGTAATTTGTCCTGCCATTCAAAATACATGGTAAAAATCAAAACTTGCATTGCATAGACCAGCACTTGAAAATCAAAACGGGCACCTGGCATTTTACGTTTCGTAATATTTCACTCAAATCCGCGACGGGTAGTAAAACATAGCATTTACTTTCGAGTATGTATGGAATAAAAATCAAAAGTGGGAGTGAAATGGTTCATAAAATATAACGAAATAAATACGAAAAAAACACGATCAAAATCTTGCAACTTTTTTAGTTTTTTGTGAATAACTTTTGAACAAGCTATTACGAACACCTCGCTAAAAAATTTTTAAATGAACGGGAGAGCTTTTTCAACTCAATGCTTAGGATGGTCACCTCGAAGATTGCATTTATACGAAGAAAAAAATACGAAGCGATGATTTTTTCCTAATCATTGGTGGGGTTAGGGGGAGTGCAATGAAGCTGAACAGTCGACACCACCAAAAGGCACATCTAGGACTAAAACTAAATCAACATACCAAATTTAAACTTCCTAGACAAATTGGAGGAGGAGGGAGGAGAGATATATGCGAGGAACAAACTCAAAAAATGAGAAAAACCTGCAAAAAAAATCTTTTTGGGGTTGTAAGGAGGTGCGATGAAGGTGAAAAGTCGAAATCCGCAAAAGGCACATCTAGAACTTATACTAAATTTACACAACAAATTGCATTCTAAAAATAGGAAAACCCAACCAAACAACATTTTTAGGGCTGAAAGGAGGGGGAGGGGAAGCGTAGTCAGACTGAAAAGTCGAGACCCCCCCCCACCAACACATCTAGGGCTCCTACATACAAAATTTCAACTTCCCAGCTCAATTTGATGGGAAGATAATGGTGGAACGTCTCTATTATAAGGCCATAAGGGAGGGCAACCCACATATCTACTCTCCTAATTGATCTAGGAGGGTGATTTTTGGACCAGTTAAACAACTTTGGATTCTCTATCGATTGGTTTAAAAAGAAACAATTTCTGCAGCAATGGCCTCTGCGCATCCCCTTTCCCAAATTTGGGCATAACTGATTTTAACCCAATGTCATCCCTACTCATATACATCTTGATCGAATTGGAGCGATTTTGGTCAGTTTCTAGCTAAATAAATAATTTTTAATATTAGTTTTCGGGCAACAAAATACATATCTGATATGACCAAAAATGGCTGTAATGGTCATCTAGGACCCCAAAATGGATTTTGTTGAAATCACTCCCCTCTCACCCACCGTAAATCGATAGACTGAAGTAGCCTGGTTTTCGTAGACAATATATAGAAAATTAGGCTAGAAATTATAATTTCTAAGGTAAATACGAGAGAGAAGCAAAACGATTCCACCACAAGACAAGAAGTAAAATCAAGAGTAGGGATGAAGTGGTTGGCAAACTACGGCGATTTATGTATAAAAATAATGCAGTATTACGTGTTCCTTACTAAAAATCTTTCAGAAGAGTAGCAGTACACCCCCTACCCCATCCTACTGAAATTTTTTTATGAATCCGCGATTTTTCCATTTTTTTAAACATTCGATATATTTTTATCCTCATTGAGAAGCAACTTTTAAAGTTTCGGCTCGGGGCATTGAGTTGAAGGGAGAGGGGGGAGGTTACTATCACTCATTTTAAAGCTTTTTAATGGGGCGCTCATAACGATATCAAATCGATTTTTTTAAACGTATATCATCAGTTTGCAAACCACTTTATCCCCGCTCTTGATTTTTTTCACCACAGTCGCACACTTATATTCCTTGCCTAGTGGCAGAATCATTTTGCTTCTGTCATATTTATCTATAAAATTAGCATTTTCCCCCTTATTTTTGCCCAAAAATAACTTGACATTTTTTTATCAATTGATATTTTTTCTACGTATAAATGCAGCCCTCAGGGTTCGGGGTTACCATTCCAACCACTGAGTTGAAGATGCTCTCTTGTTAATTTGAGAATTTTTTCATAAGGTGCTCGTAATAGCCTCTTCAAAAGTTGAATACAAAAAACTAAAAAAATTGCAAATTTTTAGTCATGGTTTTTTTTTTTACACACAATTCGCTATATTTTACGAACCACTTTTACCAAACCCTTGATTTTTATGCCACACATACTCGAGAGTATACACAACGTTTTCGAGCAAACAGCTAATTTTCATGATCTAAAATTTTTTCTATGGACTATTATCAGTCAGAGGCAGGTTTGGGTGATAATTAATTTTAAAAATGGTATATCTCAGCGCCTTCGATTTTTTATGCATGCTAACCATTGAACATGTAGGTCTCATGAGTTGACCTATCACTGGTATAAGGGATGGGAGGGTAATGCGATTCACCCGGTACTGGTACTTTTAACCTTATCTACACGACTAATATTTCTTACCTCTTCTACTATGTCCATAACTTTTGGTTTCAATGCCGTGTAACGTATCTTGTAACGAACTTATTAAAATTTTACATCTGTCATCGCTGGACACCTTCGACTGTTTTATCAACGATATCGCTGTTACCAATGTTTCTATAGCGCTCGCATATTCTCCTAGAATTTAATCGTTTATTTAATTTACAAATTTACATGCTAATAAACGATCGAAAGAAATATTAAAGGGACGAACCTGCGGCTGCATCAGCTACTGCTCTCGTAATCGCTGAACTTGAAACGGTGCGGTTTCTATTCATAATTTCCTCGAATTCTGCTTCATTGATAGCTAATCCATGATGTTCTCTATGCGCGTCACCACCACCGTACGGCTAAAAAATACACAAAAAATTACCATTTCGATTAATCGTCGAGTAACATTCTATCCTTTACCACTTGATCGAGTTATAATCAATAAAAATAAACAACACACAAAATTTGAAATAATAAAAAAAAATGAAAAAAAAAAATAAATAAACAAATACAAGTTTCTTAATAATACAAGCGCTAAACACCGTATGGCGTTTCGTACATTAAAAACAATTTCATTTTAAATCGTTCCACTGTTAAAAATTTTAAGGCTTCAAATTAAAATGTAATAATAATCAAGATAACGTAATGTGAAGCAAATTCTCGAAGAGAAATCGTCAATTCGCGCGTAGATATTTCGTTACAATGATGATAAAAAATCCAATGAACGATTTGAAAACTTAAAACTAAAATAAGATTTTTTTCATGCAATTCTACATCCATTAAAGATGTAAAATGTATCATATCGAGATTGTCGCGAAAATAAATTAATTTTATACAATATAATCGCGTATTAAAATTTTCAAAATGATTTTGTAATGAAATTAAAATTAATTCACACTTTGGAAAAAATCATTACAAGACTGTCAAGCGTTTTTCTTCTGGATGAACGAAAAAAAAAAAAATATTTCGTTTCAAATCTTCGCTAACATAATTCATCTTATTATATTTCTATACAAATGGAAAAAAAAAATTGTACTATACAAATACCCCTCTAACGTATTCACCTCCCTACCCAAACCGCCGTACAACTGAAATATTATACATTGCAAAAAGAAAAAAAAGAGAAGAAATTAAACAATATACTCGTACTGTTCACAACCCTACTATAACGAATGATTCAACCACGAAGAAAAGAGATCGTCGAAAAGGTAATATAAAATAAAACTACTAATACAACTCATACACGTATAAATAAACGCATAAAAATATCATCAAGTTACCCTAGAAGATGACTGCGACCCGTATCCGTGACCTACATGCTGACCAGTCTGATGCTGCTGCGGTTGTTGAAAAAATGCCGGATTTACATGAGGCGCCGGAGGTAATTGTTGAGGTGGTCCGTGAGGAGGAGGTCCTTGAGCTCCAGGAGGCATACCGTGTACAGGAGGGCCTAAATTTCAACATTTTAATCGCGCACACCAAATTACAAATTAGTAAATTTTCAAAAAAAAATTTCAACCATCCGTTAATTTTTATGACAACGCTTAATATATGTTTTCATATTTATCTTAAAAAAAAAAAAAAATAGGTAGATGAGATAAACCTAGTGTTACTATTAAAAAAAAAAAACTAACTAACTAAAAGATGAAAAAGAAAAATACCTTATAAACATTATTGCGCAAAAATATACAAATCGTAATGCAAAACAATTAAAATATTTCAACTATCATTCCCAAGAAAATTTTTCAAATTCTAAATTACTGGAGAATCTGGCATACAACCAATCAACTGTAGTACGTCAGGTCCCTCGTAAATAATTTTTCATTCAATGAGAATAGAAAATAATTTTCAAAGGCGTTAGATTCCTTACGAACAGTGCCCTCGACATTTTATCATATTTACACCGCCTTAACAAAATTTATTGCTGGTTTCACTCGACTTGGCACTTGGGAGACAAAATACAAATGCTCATTAACCAGTGGCATGTTCGAAAATATTCAAACCAAGACTTTCCATTGGTTAAACAGTATTTGTTTGGGGGGTTTCAAGTGCCAAGTTGAATAAAATGGCACTAAAAAATTTTTCATTTACAAAAAATGGAAAAGTTTTTTTCAACAATTTATGAAAGTGGCTCACTACGGGGACAGTAAAATTACTGCAAAAAAAAAAATCTTCCACACACAACAATTGTAAAATGCAATTTGAAGACTGATTTTCAATCGACAAAAATAAGCTCGGGGTGCCATTTTTTTCTACTCCCTTCCTCTCCGAGGATCCATCCACCTTTCCTAAAAATGTACGTATCTTCCCTTCTATTGGTTCTACAAAAAAAAATTTCAAGCAAAGGTTTCTTCTTGAAAGATTCTCTACATTTTTGATCATTACAAAAACTGCTTTTCGAGCAACTTTTGCGCCCCAAATTTCGAAAATGTGTTTATCGAAATGCTCGAAATCAAGTTATTATCGTTTATTATAAAAAATATCAAATATAGCACAACACCAGTGATCACAAAAAGCATTTAGAATACAATTTCACATCTCACACGTCAACCACGATTACACCCCCCCCCCAATCGGTAACCCATGTTGATAATTTCGTCTTTGGAACTGATTTGTGAAACAATTATGAGATCGATCAAAAACATCAATGGTGTTTTGGACAGTCCATTCAATTTACACTAGAACATCGGCATTGCTGAGCTCAACCATGAACTGATAATTTTTTTATATTCACTTTACTAAATAGAAGCCTAAAATTTCCGTGCCCGGTTTTCAATTTATTATTTTCAAAAATTTTTGCGAGAAACGTAACGAAATGGTTTCCATGCCAAAATCATGGACACACATTGGAGAATCAACAAAGAAATTTTCATATGACTGGGCTCGGATGAAGGGAGCAAAAGGGATTATCAACTACTGGAAAGTAAAAATCGCTTACTTGCCAGCAGTTAATAACTCAAAAAATAGGTTAAAATCGATGAAATTTTCGAAAAAAATAAAAATTTGAGGTACCCTTTTATATTTAAAAATTTATCATACTTTGAATAAGCTGATTTTGAGTATTTCAATAAATACATTTTTAAGATTTGGGGCGCAAAGGTTGCTCCAAATGCAATTTTTGTAATAACTAAAAATGCAAAGAATCACTCAAGAAGAAACCTTTACTTGAAATTTTTTTTGTAGAACCAATAGAAAGGGAGATACGTGCATTTTTAGGAAAGGTGGATAAATCCTCGGAGGGGGGGTTAGATAAATTGACACCCCGAGCTTATTTCGGTCTAAATACATTCTAGATTGAAAATCAGTCATCAAATTACTTTTTACATTAAGAGCAAACGAATGCAGTTGGTCGACTATACTCAGTCCCAAAAAATTTGTAAAAAATTTTCTTCGATTGAACTAGTAATTAACACTTGGACCTTATAATAATTCTATTGATCTCAATTATCAAATGTACTAAAAGATGAAAAAATACGCTCCGAAATTTTCATATTTCGTAAATCTGTCAAAGAACAAGAAACGTTCATCGTAAAAGAAGTCCAACACCCGTAAAAGTACTTCGCTATTCCAGCTTGATCGAAAATAATTAAATCGAAAAACTTTTGTGTCGCATTGAGTGCTGTTTTGAAATGAGTAGCAAAGAAAATTTTTCGATTGTACAAAAAGGTAAGTTTATAAAACTGAATAAGTCCATTACTCAACTACTAACCTGTGAAAAAAGTATCAACTCTTAAAATAACACTTAAAAAGTTATACACGTATAAAATATTACAATCTTCGTTCTTCTTCTGTACAGCTTTCTAATACATCCTTAGGAGAATAATACAAATTAAAACCATAACATTGAATGAATTGATTAGCATGCAACGAATCAACATTTAAACTTTTCACAGTAATTCAGTAAAACTTTGAATTGTAATTTTCTATCTTATGCATAATAAATATGATATTTTGTGATACTTGAAATGTAAACCCAAAAGTTGAAAAATTGTTTAAACTTTACGTAAAAATATTTTTAAAATTTTGAAAGTAATTTTTTATTTTTTACTACTCAAATAACCAATTCGTACAACGATCTTTATACAGAATTTATGGAAATTAAATGGTCGATACGTAATTTCGATTTTTTCTTGGGAATGTCGTTTATAAAATTAAAAAAAAAAAAATTTATACATTGAAGTAGTGCCTCCAAAACACGTTTGATTTTTGTTCATCGTACCAGTGCATGAATAAATAAATAAATAAATCCCACCTACACCATCTGTATTCATCATCGTAACATCACAGCTGTTCAACACCTTTTTATTTTTTATTTTTTTAGTTCTAACGCGCGTAATTTTCAACCAAAAATAACACTCTGATATTCGTAGTTGAAATGCTCGCAATAGGAAACACTACCAATAATGTATTCTCGAATTATATCAGTTAAGTAAAGTAATGATAAAACTGGGCGAAAAATCGATAACACATTAATAACTTGTAAATAATTACCTCCTAAATGACCTGGCGGACGCCCCATTGGTCCTTGACCAGGTATTAAACCTTGCATTGGAGGGCCTTGTTGATGACCGTGAAAATTCGGCCCTCCAGGTTGATGAGGTGCACCTTTAAGAAAAAAACACATATATTTACGCAACAATTAACACTATGTTGGGTGCAGTCTCATCTCTGCTCACTCTTCATCCTTCAAAATTAATTTTTCAAAATAACTTTCATTCAAGAAAAAGAAAAAAAAAAGGGAGCTACGTAACAAATTTTCGAAACTGCACGATATAGTCGATTTTTATAAAATAAAAACAAAACAGGTACTTAATTCATTTTATAAATTAACTACTGGCAAATAATTTCGTACATGCCAATATGAATATTAATTTTTATACGTTAAGTATATAAAAATAGCTATTATACAAGGAATCCTTAATGCAAACCAGGATTCATCATCATTTTGCTGTTTCATGTAACATAAATAAGCATTAGTGATGGTAAAAATAACGCAGGTTTGGAGATTTTAGAAGAATTATGAAGTCAAGCAAAAAAAAAAAAAAAGGACACATTCAGTAAGTAAACGAATAGGTATGCTACAAAACATTCGTATCTATCAATTGATGAATAATTTCATTTCTATGACTAAACTTTTTCCACGAGGACACTAGTAATATCGATATACAGAATTAAATATATCTATATTATGGAAGTTTTTCATTAAGTAAATTAAACGAGGAAGAGAATATTCTTCCGCTCGAAAGCATTAATCATCCCTCTTAAATTTACAGTTCACCTAATAAAAATAATAAATATATCAAAACCACATATTTACTGTCCAAAATTCGCCCTTCAATGTGAAAAAATTAAATTTTGTTTTTTGCATAAAATCTACAACTAAGTACATTTGCCGAATTTTCGTTTTTCAAAAATAATAAAAAAAAAAAGACCACCACTTCGCGATACAAAATTTACAACCGAATTTTGAATTTTCTCACGACATTATCAAAAACAATAACTTGACAATTCGATTTATAAAGATATTACATATGGTATAAATAGAATACAGCAGGTAATTTAGAAACGAATATAAATTATCACCTTTATCATATGTAGAATTTATCCAAGATATCAACTTATTTGAGTAATCGCTTAAAAACTCAATTACATAATAGGTAAAAAAAATCAATAACAAATATTTCTCGTAGAGAGAAAAACTGAGCAATTATCAACCGAAGAATGAAATCTTAATAAAAATTATACCATAAATATTGAGAAATATCAAAAAGTTGAAACAAAAAAAAAACGAATGACAAAAACTTTTGACATTTCTCCGATTCAAGAGCGAAATTAAAATTGATATATGAAAAATCTATTGAATTACCTGGAGGTCTATTCCAATCTGGACGCGGAGCTCTTGGATCATTATGCATTACTTGAGGAGGTCCGCCCTGCGGAGGAGGCCTAGGCATTCCTTGAACAGGAGGAGGACCTTGAAACTGATTAAGACAACAATCAATCAAAACCGTTTAAGAATTGAATACTTTAGCCTAACTCAACTAACCATTCCAGGAGGCATAGGGCGATTTTGAGGAGGCATGCCTTGCGGCATCATACCAGGTCTGGCTCCTACACAACAAAATTTTCATTTCAATAGAACGTAGAAAATATTTCAAAAAAAGTTTATACGAAGTCTTACCATATGCATTGCCTTGATGAAAACCGGGTGGAGGTTGATGATTTGGAACAGCATTTGGAGGCATACCTTGAACCATTTGATGCGGTGGTGGTGGTCCTGGCATTCTAGGACCTCCTTGCATTGGTGGACCACCGGGCATACCAGGACCAGGCATTCTTCCTCGTAATTGTTGTTGTTGTTGCTGTTGAGGAGGTTGTTGTTGTGGTGGCATCATCATTCTAGGAGCATTATTCACTTGCGGCGGTGGTTGGGGATGCTGCGGTCGAGCGGAATTCGATGTAGGTGGAGGAGCCAACCTCGTTTTAGATTGCGCTTCGAACTGAAATTAAAATTAAAATTGAAGTAAGATAATAAATACACAACGAATAATCAACTTACCTGATTTAATGCTTGTTTCGTTGGATATGTAACCGCTGGACATTGGCCGTAAAGTTCCTTTTTCGGTAATTTTTCTAAGCATTGCCGCATACTTGCTTCTGAAGCCAATGAAATAACACAAAAACCTTTAGATTGTCCATTGGCACGATTCTCAAAAAATTTTACATCCAGGAAATCAGTAATGCCGATGGAATGGACAGCTTCCGTAATATCTTGATCGCTAGTCCACTGTTGAAAAATAATTCATTTAGATATGTAATGGTTAGATACGAATGAGTAATATAACTTATACTTACCCATGTCAAATTGCCCACATACAATTGAAATCTTTTAATTGGCAACGGATTTTGTGCTCCGTTTGTAGTGCTATAAGGAGCATGGTTAATAGGGACTTCGTTACTCACAGTACTGGAATTTGAACTCAATTGTGGTTTAACATCGCCGTTTGTTGAACTACCTCCAGCAATTACATCATCATATAAATCAACAGATTCGCCGGCAAATTCCTACAAAATACGAATATTTTATCATCACAAGTATCAATATGAAATGAATACCGCAAGTTTATATAGGTGCGACGGATCCACAAACACCACGGTCCACCATATCCAAGTAACGTACATTTAAGAGGTCATGGCATGAATATACCTAGACCTAACAAATGAAAAATACTGAATTCGTGATTACCTGAGCAAAATCTTGTTCTAAGTCATCGGCGTATAAATCAATATCAACTCCATCTGCCATTTTGTTCTAGCTTTTCATCAATTGCAGATACAAAATTGAAAATAAATTCAACAAAAACTTTGCGTTATACACAACTTTTTACATAACAGAAGCGAGGTGTCTACATAGGTATTTAAATAAGAATTTGAAGTAATACTACTTCACTAGTTACACTTTACGAAAACAGTTGATTAATTAATTCGGCATCATTTTGTTACTATTTGAAGTAGCAATAGTAGCATCAAACAACATGGATAAAGAGCAAAATGACGAACAAAATAATAAAAAACGCGACCGCGAAGCGAACACAAGGGAAACTAAATTCCACGAGGTCCTGGATGCAGAAACAAATGAGTGAACTTTAGAATGATCCTGTAGGCAGCGCTGATAGCAGCGTTTTTCGTCATGTAATTTTTGATACTGTTATTACCCGTATTACTTATTACTAAAAATTACTTTATATACGTCATTTCTTTTATTTATTTTTTCCAATAAATTATGAAATTGTAATTTAATTTTATAAAAATTTTGAAAATAACATCCAGCGTTGAACCTTTTTTTTGGAGAGAAATTCAGACTTATCAGAACATGTGAAATTAAATTAAAACTCAGCATTAATTATATTTGAATCTTTTAATTATTAAATTTTCTAAATTACGTTTCAAACTTTCACGTTCAGTTCAAAAGCTTAGAACTTTGAAGCTTCAGACTCAAAGCAGACCCTGATAAAACATTAATGTTAAAATGAAACCAAGTTACCAAGTCTAAAAGTTTGCAAAGGATGTATGTAAAAGTAAAACAAATGTGTAATTATTCTTAAAAAACTTGATAGAAAATTTTCACTGCATGATTGTTTCTTGTCCTTCCTCGTCTTCTTTTTTTACATACCTAATTACAATATAGTATTAGGTATCCGCATTCAAATTAACGTTCTTTTTTTTTTACCATATTCAGTCTTTTAAAATGTGTATTAAAATTCAGCAGATATGTTATATGTAAAGAAAAATATGAAAAAGAATATTAAATTACTTTTTTGTACTTCTACAATGAAAACAAAACAAATAATAATACATTTTAGGAAATTAGGAGCAAAATAAAATAAGCAGTATTAACTATGATACAATTCAATTTAAACATTAAACTTAACGTAATTCAAAGCTAAAATCACGAATCATTTGCAGAGCTATTACATGATGAAACAACTTTTATACCTATTTTAGCAAATTATGCCAGAAACCTTGTTGGCTCATTTTGTCATACCAATTAACAGCATCGATAGCATTTGCATTTTCTTTTGTAGCAGCTGACGATATAAGACTGAAAATGACTAATAGGTCAACATTTTCGTTGAACTACGAAATAATAACATTTTAGCACATCACTCAGTTTTTTATCATCGCCTTCATAAAGTTAAAGATTTTTATTTTTTGTCAAATGTTAAATTTGTTTTGCTTGCTCGTGTCTTAATATTGAATTCATAGTGCCTACAATAATCAATGAATAAAGGTTCAACTTGGGTGGGAAAAAAGTTCAAGAATAAAACTTGAAATCTTGTGATAGATTGAAAAATTCCAATACCCAGAATTTCAAATTCATCATCTTTTCATTTATTACCTATTTGAATACTCCAACTGAGAAAATAATGATGGTAACCTGTAAGCGAATTTACAATTTTAAAAATTTTATTCCTAAAACGTCATCCAGAGTGAGAGAATAAAAATTATTCCGAAATTAAAATTGATATTTGCAACCAAAAAAAAAATCCGACTACCGAACTCTTACTAATTTTAATACAACCGTAATGTTCTATGTTCTTGTCCTAAGCGTTTCAAAACAGTGAACAACGGAAAATAGGAAAAAAAAACTATTCAATTCATCTGGAAATATTTCTGACCCGGAATTATGAGTTTGAATGTTTCTGTAGGGTGTTCAGTTGATAAAAGTTAAACTTCATCCTCGCTTCCTCAGTTTGGTTAATGATTTATTTCGTTCATTTGCTACTCTTTGGTCGGAACTCTGAACAAAATAGATCGAGAATTTTGAATTACAACGGTTAAATAAGAAGTAAATATAATTCCTTCTTCCCATTCTCAATTTCATTAGTAATATAATATTATTTACAAGAAATAATGTTGTAACCTTTTCGAGCAGAATTCTGAGCAGAAGAAAAATATCCACAAAAGAACTCAGTTTGTCTGTTCAAATATTAAAATCGAGAGTACTATTCAATTGTTTTCTACAAACCAAAACTACAACATTATTCAAATAAAAATTCATCAAATTCTTGACAGTCATTTTTTATTTTGGAAAAATGTACCGAAAAGCTGGAAACTTTCAAGGAATGCGATACGATAACCTTATTCAGCATTTGTTTTGACGCTGAATTAGTCCGAACAACTGAAAATTAAAACAACATATAAATGTAAAATTAGTTCCTATTCCTTTACAAATATTCGTTTTTTAAACTAAGTTTTTTTTTCTACCAACGGGATTGAGAATGGTTCTATTAATTTCCGTTCTTTCACTTCTTTCTCGCGTTTCAACGCTATACCTGGTAAAATAGTAAATACGCTGAAATACACGAAAGTATAAAAATATTGTAATACGCGTACGAAATAAGTTTTCTGACGGTACAGTACGGTAAAGACAACATTGACAGCATCTGCCGTTCTCTTCGCGTCGTCCTCCCCAATGGATCAGAACATTTCAAAAATTTTTATTTCAATTTAAGTTAGTAATGTTGGCGAGCCTGCACGAAACAATGGCGGTAGCGAGATTTGTTTGATAATTTAGAATTGAAAGTGTGTGCAAGTGTGTGCTATGTTACGTGATAATAATGATTATTCATGACGAATTTTGATAATCATGAAATTTTTAATAGAGAAGTGTATTATTAAATTGATTTTTAAAAAAGGTAAATGAGTTTTTAAAAAAAAATGAATTTAATCGTTTTCGAGTAAAATAGTGTATTCTATCATCTTTTAATTTACAACTACCTGTTGTCTGAAAAAAAAAGAGACCTAATTGAATTCGTAAAAGCTTTTTCTAGCAGTAATTCATCGTCGTTTTCGTATTAATTAATTTATTAAATTATCACCGATAGATAACGGTAGTACGGTTGATAACATTTCGCGAATCATTAGTGAATAAACAAATGATATCAGTCGTTTGTACGATACTGATATAGTTTAATATAAAAATAATATCGTTCTTTTTCTTTTCTTTTTTTTCCTTCTTTTTTTTTTTTTTTGGTTTTTCAAAATCTAATTTCTTTTATTTTTTTGTTCTCAAAAATTTCGTATTTGTGTTGATTAGCGATGTAGTTTTTTAATTGAAATCTTTTCGTTTAAATCTACCTTGCGAAATATGTTTATTTTAGAATATTTAACAAAGTGGCTAAATTACTATCAGAATGGCTGAAGTTATACCTAGAAAACGCCAAGCAGAACTTGAACGGTTTCAGAATAGATTGACAAACTATAAAAGGCATTCGGTACAATGCGAGAAAAGATTTCACGAAACATTCGATGCTCTCGTCGAACAAGACATCGATCAGACTCACTATCTGCAACAGAAGTTTTTGCAAAGTAAAGAAAAACGAGCTGCTAAAAAGAAATTAGATTCGTCGAGTAATACAGCTGCTTTGGTAAGTTTCAGAATATTATATATTTTACTCGAGTATACATATATGTATGTATGTATATGTGTACGAGTACGTTTTTTGTAAATTTATCATTATCGTTTATATTAAAAAGAAACGAAATAATTAGTAACGAGATAGTAAGAATGTAGTCGAAAAATTCATATCTGGAGATTGTAGTACGATAAGCAGCATATCGTAACGTAAACTAATACAGTAGATTTTCGTACTGGAATATGTTGCTATTAGGGGTTTTTTTTTTTTTTATTATTTAAAAGAAGCAGAATATATATTTATGTATATTTAGAGACGATTATCACTACTGCTGAGGTAATTTTTAAATCACTATAGTACGAGGACGGTGATACTAAGAAATAATAGTATCAATAATAACGTATCGTTTTGAAGTTGTGATATCAGAGGTTAAGAATGTGGACGAGTTTGTAAAGCAGTCTTTATACGGTGGCCCATTGTATAAACGTTTTATTCTTTTGTTTAACCATGAGATCACGCTGTTCTGCGGATTAAGCATAAATATTCGTGTGTGTGTAAGTTTGGCCGAGAGTAATAGCTGGAGAAGATGAACGTAAAGGCGAATGAACGACATTTTTTCGTTAGTTTATTGAACCAATTAAAAAATGTTTCGCGTGTCCTTCATTATACCGTGCAGTAGAATCGATTTAGTTGTATCGTAATCGTTGAAAGAAGCTCTCATATCGGTACAATTGAGCTTATCCTAGTAATTTTTTTTAACCTTTTTCTCTCCCTCTCTCTCTCTCTCTCTCTCTCTCGCCGACTAAATGACTTGTAATAATCAAAAATACATACGTATCGGACTCGATGGTCTTAGGCGAGTAAACTCGAATTATTATTAACCTCACCTCGACGTTGTTATGAAAACCCCTTACGCGGCGTATATACCAATACTACTTAATTGTATGAATTGTTTAATAAAACCGTTTAAAAATAAACATTTCGCCGAGTAATTTGTGCATGTTGTAGGAAGGACGATGCGACGCGACGCAACGCGACGCGACCAACGACGCGGTGTTGGTCGCGTCGCGTTGATTAGAGTTTACGATGCTTCATTTTGAAGAGTAAATGAAAAGCGGCGGTCGTCGTATTCTGCGTATCGTATACCTGTAGGTATGAAAAACGATAAAAAAAAAAAAAGAAACGGTGTTGTGTAAAGCGCCATTTCATAGTCGTAGTGCGTAAAATAGGTGGTAATGAGGTACGAGGTGTAGATAGACATAATATTGGTACGTTTGTGTGCACGTCATGTAAGTGTGTGTGTGTGTGTGTGTATGTGCGCGTTCGTTCGTTCGTTCGTATAGAGTAGAAGAGTGCATACACTACTACAAAACTACATATACACACACATACACACTGACGCAGATGTCCACATTTCTAATGCCTAACTACGAGATCGGAGAACAGCAACTAGTAACTATTATGAAGTAACTAGCAGCGCCCTGATTATCCATTATCATATCACGCGACATACATACACATAACTGAATAAGGAGACTCGATAGTGTGTAGAAAAGAACGGATGTATTCCTCTCGCCTCTCAGAGCCGCCTTCCATCCATCCTCTTCGTTTCACTGTTGGAATCTGTACCTTTATGTTGGCCATCTTTTTTTTTTTTTTTTTACTCTCTTCTGCCGTTTCGAATACTTTCGTCGAAAGAAGATTTTTGGCCGCAGTCTGTCACTACACGAACAAAAGCATTTATTCTTTGTTGATATACCTAGATTACCTACCTACTCGATACATAAGCAGATACATACACACGTACAATGTGTGGTAGTTCGCAGTCCAACTGGACACGAAAATTATCTCCTAAACGCGAGGATTTTTAGGTTTTTATGTCTCGTTTTCATATAACAATGTGCAGGATATA
Source organism: Ferrisia virgata (assembly GCA_900060175.1). Taxonomy (NCBI): domain Eukaryota; kingdom Metazoa; phylum Arthropoda; class Insecta; order Hemiptera; family Pseudococcidae; genus Ferrisia; species Ferrisia virgata. The sequence goes on from FIZR01026567.1 coordinate 16,512, forward strand.
TTGTATCTTTATCTATGTATTCGATTTGACACAGGTTTCAAGAATTATCTCATCTATTCTAAATAGTGATCAATGTGTGAGAGAGAGAGAGCGAGAGAGAAAAATTAAACCGTGGTGATAATAATATCGTTCGAAAAATTTAACATGTTTCGAGGTCGTCGTACTCGACTATTTATGTAAAGGATGGATCTTAATTGAATTTGTATTTTTTTTCTTCGTCTTCTTCTTCTTCTTCTTCTTCTTGGTCGTCGTTAAAATTAAGAAATTTAAAAGTAACGCCAGTCAATTATGTTCAACATGCGGAACAAAACTTTCGCCAACAATGTTAAACTAGATAAGCCATGTGTGTCATCAAGGGCGCTTACTGAACAGGAAAAGCTTTCGAGAAGATCGTCGTCGTTGCATTTTTCTGTATATTTTTTTTCTCTCTCTCTCTCTTCTTTCCTTAATAACCTAGTAATATCAGCTTCGAAACGTTATGGATTTCTAACTAAATTCAGCCCAATGGGTTGGGGGGGTAGATGGGTACTTTTTTGTATAGGTGTAAAAAGTACAAAGCGATTACCGAAGGGAATGAAATTATAAATAGCGAGTATCGACCATCATTCAATTCTGATCTTGTTGTGTTATCGTTTATCGAGCTCAAGAACCTTTTTTTTTTTACATTTAGATTGAGTAATACTATTATCTCATTAATGCGTAAGTAGTTACAAATTGCTGTACATAGGTGTATGTTGATTTATCCGGCCCAAAATCTTATCATCGGTAAAAGATCAATGTGCAACTATTTAAAAGTCATAAACGAGTATCTACAATTAATTAAATAATTATATCAAAAAAGGAGCATCGCATTTCGTGAATCAAGAAAATATTCAAATTGTACACTCGTGTAATAAAAAAAAGAGCACTGTGGGATTTTTTTCTTGAACAGTGATAGGGGGCAGTAGCGTGGGGAATTCAAAATTTTGTCGCCCCCTTTAAAAAAAAAAAATTAATGCTACGATGAAAATAAAAATATCTATACGTAGATTGTAGAACATATTTTTTTATTGATTATA
>FIZR01026568.1:0-11376 GCA_900060175.1 Ferrisia virgata
GAGGACACATAGCCAGATTACAAGATAACCGATGGACATACAAAACAACTTTTTGAGGCAAGGTAAACAGAGGGCTAGATGGAGGGACTGCTTCGGTAGATTGCTGGGACACAGTGCCTTCCAGCGGATTGCCCAGGACCGGAACGAATGGAGGAGGCTGGGGGAGGCTTTTGCCCGTTTCTAGGGCCACGAGTGTATTATGTTTAATAAGTAGATATGTACACTTGTAAAAATAAAGCTTATTGTATGGTATTGTACAAATATGATATTATGATTTCGTATCATGTTTTAGCCCCTTAGCTAAATTACAGCAACGTGTATCAAAAATGAGTCATTTTATCAAATTCAAAAGATAAAAAAACGTGAACTTCTAAACTCCTGGTCATTGTAAAGGATTGATTTCTGGAGACCAAAATACAGTTTTTAATTTCTTATTAATTGACAAAAAAAACTTGGTTTTTCGTGCCTCCCCCTTCTCTGCATTGCATTATGCCTACCTCAAAATTTTCAAGAGGTGTCATGATGTTGTGCTTTACTGTATCAATGCACCTTATCACAGTTCTAGTTTTATAACGCCCTTTTCTGTTCAGAAATATTGGAGAACACAGAGCATATCATCATCATCAGTAGATCGCAGTCGCTTACGACCGTATTGCACCCAAATAAGCACGCCATCTATCACGATCCCATGTTTGTGAAGTAGTTCCTTACCACAGAGCCTATTCGCGCTTTGATGATGTCAGACCACTTGGTCGGAAATCTTCCTGTACCTCTTTTACCAGGTGCCTTACCAACGAGAATGTATTTTTCGAGATTTCCAAGTTTTTCGCTGGCTATCTTCACCAGATTGACGAGCTCCGCAATTTCTTCTTCATCCGAAGCAATCCAGGTGGTATCATTTGCACATCGCAGATTGGAGATTCTTCTTCCTCCAATAAGTTCGTAAAATAAATCTTAATAGAGGGATGAAAAGAGGTTACCATACATTGTTCACTTATTTACGTCGTGACGAAAAAAAATTCTACGAGTACTTCGGAATGCATTTTTTTTTAATGAGGAAATTCCTTCCCAAATAGATCTAAACTTTGAATTTTACACAGTCATCCTCACTCATATACTTCTAATCCGCTGCTAACTTGACCTTTTAGTCCAAAGAGCATAACCAGATCAGAAGGGATGAATCCGCTCTCCTCTGCGATTTTCAAACTATCCAATGGAAATTGGTCCTCGTGGTATGGAAAACTCGTTGATGAAAAATTTTGGCTTCTATTCCCCCCCCCTGCTCATATCACCCTGTACGTTTAGCTTATATACATTTTGATATTCTACAATCCTCTGCCGAATTTTTTCAAACTCGCACGTATGATGGACTACATATAGGTTCACCCCGGGAAATTTGTACAATTTTTTTTGATGATCTACATTTTTTCAGAATTTTTTTTTTTTTTTTTTTGGTTGAGGAAGACCTTTAAAAATTTGAAAACCCATCTTTTTCATTTGTTTCGCCAGCTTAGAATAATAATTTTCAAGCGAATATTTTTATCCCTCGATATATATTCTGTTGGAGTTATTTAATTTTCCAGGGATGGCCCTTGAGATGGTTTATCTTCTCAACAAGTTTGATAAAATTCGGTAGAAAATAGTAAAAAATGAAAGTTTATACGCTAAACTTACATTTTTAACACATGTCGGTCGATATAGGGAGATAGGGATGAGCTAGGGGACCAAAATTTTTATCAGCAAGTTCTTAGATCATAGGGACCACTTTCACTGAATAGTCTGAAAATCTCAGCCCCGTTTTGTGATTTTGATCGGTGCCGAGTCAAATAAGTGATTTAAAAAAATTAAAATAAATATCTGAGATGCTCAAACATGGTCTCATCTTTTCTTCGAAGCTCTCCACTGAAGCATCAATTGTATCCATGATAAAATTCATGGAAGCAAAATTGTAGGAAATTGAATCAGCAATAACTTTGTATAAATGTAACATTTTTTGCGCTCATACCAACAACACTTGAGCAGGCATACCAAAAATATAATTTTTGAGCGACTGTTTCCTTTTTTTGTAGGACACTGTAATCTCTCTATCGACAAGAGCCTTTAGTATATTTTTCCATGTTCAATTTTCTCACCGAATCAACATTATTTATACAATCGAATTTGAATTTTCTTCATCTATACATTGACTGGACTCTGTTGCAGCATTGCATCCTACTCTATCGCAAAAAGCTTGAAAAATCACTCCACAATCATACGAAAAAAATTAAAAAAGGTTTGAAAATTGGCGTCGTTAAAATACATACACGTACGACAACTCGCGACAATACACGTCATTGTGTGTACGTAGATGTACAATTCGATGATGTTGAAGAGGACGAGAGAGAGAGAGAGACAAATACCGCGATGACAATTAGTTCATTATCACTGTTTATTCAGCATCGATATACCTACGTACACGTATATGATGGCTACATGACTATGCCTACGACGACGATGAATACGGTGCAGCGGAACGGAACAGAACAGAACAGAACGGAACGTATAGAATCGAAATATACAGATGATATTGTACAAGCATAAGTAGCACCATTAATGCACACATATCCTACTATATATGACATTTTCATCGCCATCCACTCCCATTCTGTTGACAACATGTTCCAGTGAGAGTTTCAATGTTCTATTAATGCTATATAATACCCTTCTGGCCAACTCTTTCGTAACGTTTCGTACATATACGTATTATTTTGAATGTAAACAATGGACCTTTAAAACGGCCAACAACCAGCAATATTGAAGCACTCTGTGATACTCGCTTCGCTACGTCGCGTGGTCGTTTATACCGTACGCGTAATTTTACTCCAGTTTGTGTACAAACATAGGTATATCGTCCAGTATCCACCTTGTCCAACTGTCCATTCAGTAGTTACCAGTAACATGTTACATGTTTTCACTCGACTCCGAGTAAGTATAATGAATGAGTTTATATGCAGAATTATCCCACTCGCGAGAGTTTCCGCAAATATGTACCTACACCTACTACACTTATATTAGATATGCAGTGCATATTGGTCGAATTTGATTACTCTCTGCACTTCATATAGCTCTTGGACAGCAAGTATCGCATAATGTTAACCTCCCTTAAATATGTCTATTCTATTTATTAAACTTTATACCTATTTTAGTCATTTATATATATATATATAGTAATCATTTATGTTCATTGTTCAATACAATTTTATCATAGGAATTAGGTATAGAGACCTTTATTTAGTAATCAATATTTTTAAGATGGTTTTATCATTTGAACTTTAGAATTAAGAAATTTTGATTACAAATACGATGTAAATTGATAGTTTAAGCTCAGTTGTGGTCAAGTATTCAGTTATTAAGGAATAAAAATATCTTTTCAGCATTTTTGATTTTCGCGACGTTAACAATATGTGATGAGCTAAGTTGGAGTTAATTTTTTTTTTAATAACAAGCAATTCTCACTGTCTCATTTAGCTCAGATCACAAAAGTGTTTCCATAGATAAATCTGCTTTGCTTAAAACCAAAACTTACCTACTGGGGTGGTCCAAATTTTGCTTATTTTGGAAATCTGCGTGTGCTGGAGTCACAATAGTTCCGAAATTACCTCAAAAGGATATGGTAAAAATTTCAGCCCTCTAAATCAATTTTTTAAACTTGCAAAACTCACTTAAAGTTCAAAAATTTTCAAAAATGAAAAACAATTTGTTTCTAATTTAAAAAAAAAAAAAAATTGAATTATTATACTTATTTTGATCCAAAATGAACATTTGGCGGTATTTTTCCATCATTACCCAATTTTTCAGGACTTTTCAAAAAAAGTCATTCATTACAATTTTTCATGGGTTTCTGAAAAACTAGAAAGGAAACTTTTTTTTAAGAAATCCTCCCCCCCCCCGAAATCGATGTAAAACATTAATTTTACATTTTCCCCGCTCTCCCCTCGGCAATAGTTAATTTTTCAGAGACCCTCAAAAAAACGCAATTTTTCATAAAAATCGTAAAAATAAAAAGAAAAGCAAGTTTTTACGGGAAATCCGATTCAAATGGACTTAAAGTATGTATTGAAGACAATTTAGGGAGGTATTTTGTTCCCGCTAGCTGATTTTTCAGGGGTACAATCGTCATTTCTCGTATTTTTCATAAGTCATTTCAAAAATCTAAAAATTGATACGTTAAAAAAAATTTAATGAAAACCACACCAGGTAGTCGATTTGAGACACTTGAAGGAAATATTTCATCCCCTTCCCTCCGCTTAGCTTGTTTTCAATAGATCCTGTAATTCAGTTTCGACCAAATAGCAGGGCCGGTATTAGGAGGAAGTGAGGGACCCCTCCCCTTTCCCCTCCGAGAAAAAGCTACGAGTTATTCGGAAAATAAAATTATTTATTACTCTTTTATCTGAAATTAAAATGAAATCATGAAATCAACCGCCATTACTCTTCTTACTTCCAGTTCCCACTTGAAATTTCATCCAAAACGTACACCACTACCTCACCAATACCTTTTCACATTTATTCAACTTGAACAGTTAAAGATGAGTTTTAATTAGACATCCGTATCAACATTTCAACATCGCGAGTTTTCCATCAAAGAATTTTGATTTGCCAAATCTTTGATCAAAAATTCACGATGAAAGATGAGTATGAATGATTTTTGGACTTCACCAAAAATCATTCATAATCATGTTTCATCGAAATTTTCATCAAGAACTTCAAATCAAAAATTAAAAACATTATTTGATTAAGACATTTTAACATAAAGTCTACAAATCATCCGTACTTATCCTTCATTGTGAGTTTAACATAAGCTCAAAAATCAGTAATACTCATCTTTAATCGTGAGTTTTACCAAATTGTTCCGCCTTTAAGACATATCCATGCAACATAAAATCCAATACTTTACTCAACTTGGACATTTTAACATAAAGTTCAAAAATCAACCATACACATCTTCCATCTTGAGTTTCATCAAACGGTCCCAGTTTCAAGACACATCCATATCAACATTTTAACATAAAGACCAAAAATCAAAAACGTAACACTTTCAAAAAATGAACTCCAGTCCTAAAATACATATCCATGTCAAAAATTCTCTACTTTGAGTAAGTTTTGCATGTTTAAAAAATTGAGTTGAAAGGCTGAACATTTTTACCACATGTTTTTGAGATCATTTCGCCACTATTATGACCCCTTCTCGAATGCAGATTTCCAACAAAAAAAAAAAGCAAAATTCGGCCCACCTTATTACCTACCCTTACATAATGTATAAATTAAACACACGTAAATCACAAACAGAGTGAAACGAGTAATACATATGTATGCAGCTTTCATCATTAGTTATGGCAACGCTGCCCGAAGTTCGACCACTACACTGTATAAAATGTACACGTAGCTTAGGTACTACGAGCAAGGCACCTTTATTACCTTAAAATGCCTACCTTCAATCGCTCTTTGACGTAACAACACAACCACAAACTGTCCACTGGCCAATAAGGTGTAAAAAACCACTAACCCAGAATACGTAGCGGTGTAGTGAAATTCCCTGCGGTGGTATAGTCGGTTTACATCAAAGTTCCTATTCCCAAATATCTACGTGCCGAGAATACTCGTCTCTAGATATCATCTGGTTTGATAACCGAACATGGTTAAGGGGAAGAGAATGACGAAACTTGGCCAGAAAATTCACTTTGGTAGGGTAAATAGTTGAGCTTGATAAATAGAAAAATCAAGTAGGTAAGTAGATAACAAATAATTAGGTTGCGAAGTAATTCTTCGCCAATCTTGAATATGCCAAGGTTCATCACGTCACTGATTATAGGCCAGAAAACCATAAACAATATGCTTAGAATTCCTTAGAAGTGTTGACAAAATGGCAATACTCATTACACAAATAGATATTGTCGACAATGCAAAACCTGGCTAACTCGTTCAATAGTTAATCGATCGAGACAGAAAACACCCCCAAAACCTTCAAACGGCTTAAATTGAAAATTCAAAGTTGTTTTTTTTTTTTTTTTTGAATTAGTCTCAGCTCAAGATTTATTAAGCCTACTGCATAGTAGCATCGGAATACTCGATCAAATACATCTTACGTATATCGACAGAAGAGCTATAATAGGGGGGCCATTTAGTCAGACTTTAATGTCTTCTACGACCCCTCCTATTTCCGCAATTATCCGTTGATTTTTTACATTCTTAGGCGGTTATTTATTACTACGTTTTGTGATGATATGTGGCGCGTGCGATATCATTGAGCGGCTCCGTATTGTACTCGCAAATAAATGGATACCGCGCGATGTCTACGAACTCCATTATCGTCGACGATTTTAAACACCAAACGATCGACGAGAACGGAATGAGCGAAATTCAATATCTCATAGGGTCACCCTTCTTGTAAATACATATAACTCGCACCGACACGTTCTCATTGCCGCGTATATTATACCAGTTCGGCGGTTGACTAACGTCTTCGTAGCGTATTATTAGTATTTAACTGGACCGTGGTCCATTGCCGGACAATGCCAACTGCATTTAATGCGTCAATTATTGAAGCTTTTAATGCGTTAAAATATCATAAAAGTCTACTAGATATTTAGGCCTAATGATAAATGCGAGACGTGCTCGAATAAATATGGTCGCTTCTGACGAATGTAATTTATTCGACGATTACGTTAGTTACGTCTGGATTAATGAAAAAAAAAAAAAAAAAAAAAACTCAAAACAGATCAAAAGAGATGAACCGAATGGAAAAATCAAAATTCAACAATTTCTGAACGGAAAGAGAAAAAACTTGACGCTCATTCAGTTTTAAGCACTACTTTACCAATCTTTCAAATTTTCATCACAATTGGAAAGAAAAAGAAGCATCGTTTACGATACTTCTTCAGCCTGATTTTCGTCACACCTTACAATTATGAGAATTGAAAAAAAATCATCGCTAGGTAGGAAGGGTTTAATGGAGCTAAAAAAGTCGAAAACCTCAAAAGGCACATCAAGCATCGCTGCAGACAAACCGTACCTAATTTCAACGTCCTAGCCCAATTTGGAGTGCAGTTATTGCGAGGAACAAATGCTAAAGTAAAGAAAAAACAACCAATAAACTACATAGTTGGGATTATGAAAGGGTAAATGGGCCTGAAAAGTCGAGAGCCTTAAAAAGTAAGGGAATGCATTGGAGCTAAAGAGTCGAAACCCCCAAAAGGCACATCTAGGGCTTCAGCTAAATGTACATACCAAATTTCAACTTTCCAGCTCAATTCGGTGGGGAGATAGAGGAGGAAAAGCCCTTTTTCAAGGTCAAAAAGGAGGAAAATCTCCATATCTGCCTTTCTAATTGACTTGGCAGGTTGATTTTTGGACATGTTATACAACTTTTGATTTTCTATCAATTTACTAAAAAGGGGGACAATTTTTGCTTTTTTGACCCCTTGGCACCCCTCCCCCAAATTGGGGCATAATTGAATTTTGACCCAAGTTCATCCTCACTCATATATATCAAATCCGCCTCCAAACTGAGCCGATTGACCGAATTGGAGCGATTTTGGTCAGTATCAAGCGAAGTAAATGATTTTAATCTTTGGGGGAGGGGAGGATAAAAAAGAAAAAAATTGAAATGAAAAAAATGAAAGTAAATGTGTGGCATTGATAAAAATCGTCTTAATGGTCTATTAGAACCCCAAAACGGATTTTGTTGATATCCCCCCCCCCAACTGCCTTTGGTCGATAGACTGTTATAGCCTGGTTTTCATTGACAATATTCCATAGAAAATCAGGCTAAAAACTAGGCAAATTGGTACGATCTACACGAAAAAGCGGAGATCATTTTTTTGAAATTTTATCAAGGCGATGAAGTAAAAATACGAAATCTCATCATTTCTCATGACATAGGAAATGAGTTTTTTTTGCCTTTTCACTTTAAAAAATTCGAAATATTTGATTTCTTTCATTTGTAGCTGTGGTTTTGGAATCTCTAAAAAGCAAAAAAAAAAATTGCTAAAAGTCTTTTTCAGTCTCATTTGATCTACAATAAAATGTCAGCACCAAAAAAATTGAAAAAAGAAATTTTTTCCCCTGATTTTTCAAGTAAATTTTGAAATTTTAAATCAAAATGGGGGTGGCGTAAGGGTCAAGTTAAAAACCCCAAATTTTTATCGCGTTCATTTGACGTCATTTACAACTTTCTTTCCATACTCTCTCCAACTTTCGAGAAAACTCCCAAAATTGAAACGCCAAAGTACTAACCTACCGTTCAGTGATGGATTACTTGTGGCTGATTTTCAATACAAATACACTAATTTTACTTTGTACATAGATGTTGTTTTATTAACTTCTTTAAAGTAGAATAATTCCCCCAATCCCCCACTATTTCAGTCACCTAAGTCTAGAGAGGCTACAACTGAAATTTCAACTTTAGTGTAATTTAGAGGGAACATACGCGAGAAACTTTTTTTTTTCAAGGTTAGAAAGGAGATAATCCCATTAGATCTCTCCCCCCCCCCTAATTGACGTAGGAGGCTGATTTTCATTACACAACTTCTGATTCTCCAAATTTTTGCGACTTTTATCGCTCAGCACCTCCTCTCATGAATTTGAACACGGCTGAATTTTGACTCAAGGTTACCCGCACTCAAATAAGCCTGTTGGCTAAACTTGAGCTACTTTAATCGGCACCGAGCAAATATAAGCAAAAAATAATACATGTTTGACAAGTATAAAAATGATCTATATGGTATTCTCGGACATCAGAATACATTTCGTTCATTTCCTCCTTTCTCCTCGCATAATCTGTTTTTCTTCGACAATACGATACAGAAAATTAACCTAAAAACCTTGGAAGTCTCTATCAGCATATTACGAGCTACGATAAACCAATAATACTCTCAATTGCTAATAAGAAATGTTACGTATCGAAAAAATTCAGAACATTTAACGAGTAGCATTACGATAAAATTTTTTGAAAATATTACAATTCATTCAAGGTCATTGCTACGGCATGAGACGAATAAATTCCCAAATGTACGAATCTTATTGTTATCATTGATAAGCGCAACGTACGTCGATACTAATTCAATCATAATTTCGTCAAAATCCATTTGCAATAAAAATCCGAAACGACGCTTCCCAAGGAGAAATCTAATTGGAAAATATCTTTTGAATTTTATTTAAGCTGCGACGGTTAGTTTCGTTCAAATACTACGAAGGCTTTAAAAACCTTTTTTTCAGCTTTCATTTTTCTCCTTTTTTTTTTTTCTAGCGCCAGATTAAGAAAATTTTTCACGGGTTATTAAAATTGAACGATGTAAAACACGCGATATTCATCGAGGATGTTATTGAATCTTGAAACGTGGCAGTTTAAAAACAAGCCCGGATTAAATTGCACTCTTTTTTCTTTCCACAGCGCTGCTCTCATCTCTCACACGTTGTGCTTTTCGAATGAGAGAAAAAAAAAATCATTCATCGTTGCAAAAGTTACGCTCACGAGCAACCAAAGGACGCAGGACGAGGCTCGCAGGGAAAGCACGCGGCTGGCGTAATTAATCGGGCGAATAAATTGCGACCTAATTGCGATAGATTATGAAAAGAAGGTAGGAAATAGTATATACTTTACGAACACCTTATTTATACGTATGTATACGACGAACGTATCTACGTATACACAACGGTGCTCGATGCCTGCCACATTTTAACAAGGTTAAATTACTCGAGAAAACATTGAGAAAGAGAGCACAGGGCGCTCGACAAAATATAGGTACGATGTAGGCGAATCGTTCGTCGTATATAACTACGTACATACTCGTTCATATACTCTTCTTGCATCATATCGCGTCGTACTGGTGTACAAAAAGCTGCAAAAATATACGTACTCGACTCAGCCCCCCCCCCCGCCACCTACCTCCTTCCTTGCCACGCCATCTCTTTCTCTTCATCGCTCTTCCATGTTCAAAAGAACGAAAAACGTATAGCTTATTCGCGTTTTATTTCGTGCTCGATCTCGCATTTTCGCTATTTCCAACATCTCACTCACTTCCTCCCCCTCCCTCCCAGTGCCCTTTCCGTTCACTCTTTCTCCCCAGAGAAAAGTATTTTTTTTTCGCGTATTCCTTTGAACTGCTCATTAGCGAGAATAAATGCATACAAAACGTCATAAATTGCCTGCATTTCGTTTCCTATGTGTATCTGCCATGGTTGCTGCCTATGCTATGCTATGCTATAATATGTATGGGAGAGCCTACGTACGTAGTACATATTCGACGTCTGTATATATACGTAAGTCTGTACGCTATTTTAATAAGGCGGCCTATTTTCGCGTGTCTTTTTCCTAATACGTATCGTATACGTATATGATAAGTACATATATACTTATATTCCATACGCGATATTATATGCACCATGTACCGGAGCGAACGTTTTGTATTTACTTTAACTTTTAAGTTTCGTAATTTAAGGATTTACGTACGTCCTTCCTGCCACGCGTTACGCTGCCCTGCTCTGTCATGCCCTTGCACACAGCACATGCTACGAAAAAAGGGTAGAAAATGAATGCGTTTCGTACCCACGTTTGTTGCTCTCCTACGGTACCCTTCTTTCCACTCTGTGCTAAGGCAGCACAGTGTTTGCCGACGTGTTGACAAATATCCGCGAACGAGAAACTATTTCCATTAATTTTGGCGAAAATTAAACGATAATTTATATCTATTTACTTCAATCGCGTCTTCGTTGTAGTCGTCGTCGTAGGTCGCTTTTTAAATACTTCCAGGAAGTTGTACCCCCTTGGCAAAGTATACTCGTAATGTAATGTATATAAATTTTATATCTCCGGTTGGTACTTATTATAGAAGGGTTCTACGATCGTGAAATATTATTCATTACATGTGGTGTATGTGGGGCCTACACTTATACCTTGGTACGAGACGAGTTGAGAATCATAATGTGGAAATAACTTTACATCAAAAATGAGTACCTATATGAAATTACCATATAAAATCGTAATAGTCGGCTCTCCTAAAGGGTATTGCAACATCTCTTAACTCTTCTGCGCCTTTTGGGCAGAACTGCAGTATTATTTTAAACTCTCACTATACACCTGTTTTGCCAAATTATCCAAATATTTCGCGCATACTTTGATAAGCTCGACTTTAGTTATATTAGTAACTTCCAAAATGGTTTTAGGAAAAAAAAATCGACAACAGATCACCTTTTCAGCCTTACAAATGAAATCTCCACAACTTTCCAAAATAAACAAAGTGTCCTTGCAGTCTTTTTTGATCTTGAAAAAGCGTATGACAAAGCTTGGCGCTACAAAATACTTGAAAAACTTCACTCAATTGGAGTACGAGGCCATTT
>FIZR01026574.1:0-34031 GCA_900060175.1 Ferrisia virgata
AAAAAATTGCGCAAATCGATCAATTAGCGTTTTCAAGAAAAAAAAAAAAAAAAAAAAACTACAGGTGTTTTTCAAAAAGAGGACGCCTCTCGAAACCCAGTGTTGTAGGGAACCAAAACTTTGATCAGGTATGTATCTGGACAGTATGCATCTACCACCGAAGTATCATGTCAAAATTCCACCGGAGCAAATTTACCATGCTTATCTTCCTACAGCCTTTACGAAGGTATAATTTCAGTATAGGCCTATGCTGTTGCATATTTAAAAATACGACGAGAAAATAATGGGGGTAAACAAAGAATACACACATTCGTGCTAAACTGAAAATAAATACATCAACGTAAGACGCGACGCGACGCTTCCAAAGATAGACGAATACTAATTACCATCGATGAAATGGCAGTAGATATTACGAAATCCTTATAGCTAATATGCGTATAAGACGACAAATATTATACAGAATGTCATAAACATACGCCACATAGGAAGTATATGTAGAAAGGTAAGCAGCAGAGAATAAGTAGCAATAAGTGCATGCTGTTCGTAACGATATAATCATGAAAGGTAGTTGCGATACAAAACGTACCTATGTAAGCTTAATGACTTAATTTGAAGACAGTTCGTTTCGCATTATCTCATAACCAAACTACTTAGGACGAATCATTTGCATAGAAATGAACTGTGTAAACAGTTATTCCGGAATATACCCTTTGAAATCGATGAGGCGCGAGCGACGAGACGAAAAGTGGTATCTATACCTATAGTAACTGCTGCACAGCTACGCTTTGAAATACCGTTCATTCGCTTAACTACCTATAAAAAAACTTATACAAACAAAACTTCGCATAGCTGAAAATTTAATTAATTTTAGTCAGGTAAGACGAGTTTGGCGTGAATCCATTTTGCACGTGTTTAAAACGAATGTTGTAAAATTTTCGCACGGCCACGACGCGTTTATGAAAATATCGCCAATGGTCTATTCGACGCGTCTCGTCTCGTCTCGTCTCGTCTCGTTGCCGGTTGAAACTTTGATAAAGAAGGTTTGCGGTTCGGCCGCAATAATTTGCCGCAATCGCTGCTCTCGTGGTGCGAACTTTATGAACGCAAAACGAAAGCTAGATAAAGTGACTTTCCACACAGTCAATCGATCTTGGTCGACTTGTTATGAAAAACACGACTCGTCGGTCGTTTCTTTTCGTCGTTGAACATAACGAACACAACGTATACCTAGCTACCTCTAGCTACCTCTAGCTACCTACAACCTAGCTAGCTAGGTACCATATACATATTATATACGACGACGATACGGTGCGAACGAATAACGAAACGATAGGAAAAAAAAATCATCTAATCGGCCCAAGTCAATGGACTGTAATTGGAATTTTGTACCGATAAAACCATCTCGAAAAATTTTCCAACCGTGAGAAAACTACACCAGATATTTACAGTTGATTGAAAAACCAATGTGCCAATGAAAGGGGCATCTTTCCGCCGTATTTACTGTTTTATCGGCATTAAAAGCTTAATGAATTTATTTCCAATTTCTTACTTTTCAGCCGCTACTTATCAGCTACAGTACTTTCCTCTCGACGCGTTATAGCAAGTACTTTTTATTTCCCCTTTCGCCTACAGCCGGTTGCCGCCCAATTCACATTTACCATACACGTTATTCTCTTTCAAACGTCAAAGATAAACTTGGCCATTTTTCATTAGGAATTTTTCCTCGTTTTTTCCATACGTGCCTTTTTATTAAATATGTAAATAATACAATAACCGACGGATTTCCTGTTTGTTGTTTGTCTTTTTTTTTCCCTCCCCCTAAATTATTAAAATGTATGGTCGTAACGGAGAAGAGGCGAATACCTAAAGCGTGATCATAATAGCAATTCCCAGTCGTCAGATTTCAGTAAGTACCTATCCCATATATTTTCAGTACTGTAGCATCGTGGTGAATAGGTGTATGAAATTTCTTCGGATCATCAATGCATGTATTATATTTTTGAGAAAGTTCTCATTTTTATTCCATTTGCAAAAATAATAATCATAATAATAACAATAATAAACTCAAATTGTACTAAATATGAAGTGTTGAACAGATTCTTTTCATACGAGGGGACAGTGCAACTGTTTTATGACTGAAGTCAGATAGTTTAAAAAAAAATCATTAAAAAAAAACAAAATGTTGAGAAAATCACGTTTCAAATTTGAGCTGTTCTCAACATTTGTTTTTTTTTTTATCGATGGTAACACTTATGTAACAGCTGCGTATAGGCCTAACCTACTTGAAAATGCAAAAATTTTTTTGCACCTTTTACCTAATTTTGTTAAATTATAACCCAATTTTCGATGATTTTCAACGATTTTTTTTCCCAATTTAAGTCAAATTTCACCCATTTTTCTACAACTTTTCGTAATTTTTTATCAATGTTTTGCACTTTTTACCAATTTTTATCAAATTTTTATTAATTTTCAATGATTTTTCTCATGATTTAGGTCAATTTTCACTCACTTCTCAACTTTTTTTCTCGATTAATGATCAATTTTTTGCGCTTTTTACCAATTTTTGTTAAATGATTACTTTATTTTTAATGATTTTCAACGGGTTTTTTCATAATTTAGGTGAAATTTCACTTACTTTTCAACATGTTAATGTAATTTTTAATCAATTTTCTTCACTTCCTATACCCATTTCAGTCAATTTTTTGCCCAATTTTTGATGATACATATTTAACGATTTTCTTAATATTGAAGTTCAATTTTCAATTATTTTTAATCATTTTTTTATGATTTTTTATCAACGTTTTGCCCTTTTCGCAAAATTTTCATCAGTTATCAACGATTTTTTACACAATTTTTTTCATATTTCGGTTCTATTTTCATCAATTTTTCAACATTTTTTCATAATTTTTGATAAACGTTTTGCACTTTTTAGCTTTTTTGGTCGAATAATCTTCCAATTTTCAATAATTTTCAACGATTTCTTTCATAATTTAGGTCAATTTTCACCCGTTTTTCTGTAATTTTTCGTAATTTCTTATCAATTTTCGGCACTTGGTACCCATTTTAGGTAATTTTTTACCTAATTTTCGTTGATTTTTAACCATCCATTTCATATTTTAGTTCAACTTTCAACCAATTTTGTCAAAATTTCACCTAATTTACGATAATTTTCAACAATTTTTTTGATAATTTAGATTAGTTTTTACCAGATTTTCAATATGTTTTCGTGATTTGTGATCAAATTTTCGTACTTTTTACCCTTGTTTGATAAATTTTTATCCAATTTCCGATAATTTTCAACAATTTTTTTTATAATTTAGTTAAATTTTCACCCCACTTTTCAATATTTTTTCGCGATTTTCGATAAATTTTCTTCACTTTTTACCAATTTTAGATAATTTTTTATCCAATTTTGATGATTTTTAACAGTATTTTTCATATTTTAGGTAAATTTTTACCCATTTTCCAACTTTTTTTTTTCTCAGACGTGGAAAATTAAATAAATGTACCTACATCGAGTAGTGGATCCGTATCTATAAAATATATTTTTTCCAGTATTTTTTCTTTTTTTGGCCCTTCAGAAACGTAAAAAAACATCCTTTTTATTCATTTTGCTGGCTGGACATATTCACTTTCCCTCAAATATTTTTGTCCCTTACAATACGTTCTACTAGACTTGTTTACGTCCGATTGTCGTCATTTATATTCAATTTTATTCATTTCTATCGTTTTTGGTGATTTTTTTCTTTTGAAAATGAACGATTACAAAATTCAAAGTGGTACAAAAAAAACTAACCTTAAATTTGTTTATTTTGTACTGATCTGTAAAGTATTTGCTTTTTTGTTGTAAAAGGCGCCACTTTAACGATTCATATCCGCAATACTATACCGAATTTTGCAGAAAGCGTATTGGAATTGGAAGTGTTCAGCAATGAGTCGAGAATAACACATTAAAATTTGAGCTCATTTCATTTTGTAGACGTTGAGATCTATCTGAAAATGCACCACGTCATTCTGTCGTATTTTTACCAATTTTCTAATTAACAATGAGGGGAGAGGTGCGGGTGGGAAGTTGAAACAACACCTTAGAGAAAAGTAGATAAGTGTCAAATTGTCAGCAGCGAGAAAACATCTTGAAATTCTGCTCAATAAAGGTAACGATATTTACATGGAAACCAAAATTAAAAAGATGAATATTTTTTTATGAGGAATATTCGATTTTTTTTGTTTTTTATAAGTTTTTTTATTATTCATTTTTTTAATTTTTTTTAATGGAACGCGAGTCTGCTCGTATAATAGAGTCACACCATTCAATAAGCAAGCATAAGTTATGAAAGGGAGAAGAGGGAACGAGAGGAGGACTTTTGTCCACGACGACGCACCGAAAAATATCGTCCACTACTGAAGACAAAATTTCCCATTTCAGTTGCGGAGGGCTACCATATTCTTTTTGTAAAAAAGTTGACAACTTAGTCAACTTGGGCATGCTCAACTGCCTTTTCAGTCCTTTTCTCAAAATTTAATCAACTTAATATCATTGGAGGAAATGATCCACGTCGAAGGACCATCATGTTTTCCGAAAATTAATTTTGACGTAATTTTGGTAAATAACGCCAAGTACCAACCCTCTGGGTGAATTAATACGATATAGACGAGCAATCGTCGAAATATTTGTAAAATGGTCCAAATGGACCGATTTCGTGGGCTATAATCGACGGAGATAGTTTATTTTTTGATATATTGTAGCTCTTTCGATTTCCTATCGATTGGCAGTAAAACTTTTTCACTTTTCGGTTTTTCACCCCCTGTTACCCCAACCCCAAAAATGGATACAGTCGGCGAGTTTTGGCGAAATTTTAAATTACAGCAATTTTTGCCGATATGGAGTGGAGTAATTAATTTTTTTCCTCGAGAAAACTAGATGAAAAAAAAACGTATTAGACTGGACAATTGCAATAGTCAAGGGAAACCTGACTAAAGAGCTTCGCGTTGCGATGCTTTCAAAGTCAGATTTTCCTGTGGGACACGTCCCCAATTCGTCGTACAGGTTTTGAATACATCGTATCGATATTTTTTAAGTGGGGGGGGGGGGGGGACTAGATATTAAAATAAATAAAACATACCAGACCGGACTAATTTTTTAAGGGGGGGGGGGGGGTGGACTAGATATAAAAATAAATAAAACATACCAGACCGGACTATTGTAATAGTCAACGTTCCCCTTCGGTAAACCTGACTAAGAAAAAAATATACATCACACAAAATGATGGTAATAGTTAGAGAAAAATCAAGAGGTTTATGGAAATGTAAGATATATATAAAAACCAAATAAAATTCGGATTAAATGTAAACGACTCGTTTTCATATAAATAGTACCTATGTATACTGTATAATTATTCTTCGAAATTCGAAAATGATAATTTCCAAATTGAAAATTGATAATTGCTTTTCAACTCGATTCAAGAAACGAGTCAAGACGAGGCGACGGGTCGACCATTCTTTCACGAGAAGAATTTCCTGTAAAATTTTATTTCCGGATTCATAACTTCGTTTGAACTACCAGCGACGACTATTTAGCCTACATACATACATAGACATACAACCATATCTAGATACTACACAGTACACAACATAGTATACGTAAGTATAATCATTCAACGTGGAATTGGTTCTATGAGGCTGTTATTTTGCAACCTTTTATTAAACTCTATACACAGAATCCGATTCGATATCGCAGTTAAAAACGCCATTCGAAAAGTTCTTACATCTACAGGCATCAATAAAATATAAATTATAACCTCCGAAAAATATAATAACATTAAATTTAAAACTACAAAGTTTTCGAACAGTTCCGTCTTCTAGGTATAGAAATTTTTATCAGCGCGGCTACTTTTTGCTGTCTTTATTTACACATCTAAAAATGATACATTTTTAAACATTCTAAATACAAGCCGGATGAGAGACGTTGAATTTTTTTCCATTTTTATGCCGTTTTGAAGGCTGTTCGAAAACTTTGTAAACTAGAACGTAGTAAAATTGATTCGTCTTTTGTTAGCTAAGAGCAGACGTTGCTATAGGTATATGAACTCGTACGGAAAAGGAAGACGCTAAATTATACGAAAAAAAAAATAATAATAATAAAATAAATAAATCGAAATAAATATATTTAAAAAAAGCGAGATTGCAATAGGTAGTTACGTACTAAAACAAATGATTCGGAAAAAAAAAGAAAAAAAGCATGGGCCTAAGCTGTCAATTTTTACGCCAAATAGATCACTAAATAATTCTCATCAAATACGTACACACACACACACACATACGCACACGACACACAAAAAGAAGAAAAAAGAAAGCATTTTTATATCAATAAAACATTTTACAATTATACGAGCTGATTTATCGTCTCATTCGTTGAATTTTACGTACCTTACCTAACATTTAATCGCATCATTCGAAATCTTCGCAAAAATATACGATAAGCCTGCCAATTTCAAAAATTACATCGCTGACAAATGAAATCAATTCTCGTATTACCAACTCTCCGCATTCAAAACTCGCTCAAACGTTGAGAAAATTTCAACACGTTTCGCTATTTTTGTACAATAGTAGAAATATGTATAACTCTTACACAATAAATTCGTACCTTTGCGACACGTTCACGTATTCGTCTTAAATTATAATAAAGCGTTATAAAGCGTGAATTTAAAAGCAAAATAATAACATAGGTTTAAGCATTTCTGTGTATAGGTAAAGCAAGCTTAAAATATTCTTGGAAAAATGAAAAAAAAAAAAAAAAGAAAAGAAAACAATTCCTTAACTGAACAACCTTCAAAAGGCATAATGGAACTGATTGATGAAAGTACGGATTTCAAACGATGGTTGGTTTTTTTATATTTTTATTTTTTATTTGTATTTGTAAGTATTAAGTATTTTCATCGATTGTCGTTGTAACGTATTTTTCCCCACATTTTCTGATCTACGGGCCAGTACCTGATCGAACTGTTCGAAAACATTATTATTTTTACCATTCATGTACTGACCCCATGTTCGAGTTGAATTGAAGTAAACGTGATTTCTTATATCTTCCTTTCCTCTGATGTGGTAAACGATACGTGACGTTATGACTATAAAAATTAATTATTAAAAAGAAATTAATTTCAAATAAAATGTACCACTAATATGAAATTAAATAACTCTATGTATGTACCTACGAAATTCTAAACAGGTATAAATTAACGAGGAAAAAAACATAAGTTAAATATGGTTATATGTACGAGTATACACGAATTATACGATTTCATTCAATGGAAATTAAAAAAAAAATAAATAAATAAATAAACCAGAGCGGGAAAAAGTTGAAGATATTTTTCTATATAGATACATATATAGATAGGAAGTACAACGCTGCCTCAAAATTTCAATGTATTCGATGTAACCTAAGGCAAGAGTACCTAATAATATACGAACACGCATAAAATTACACGCTAACGAATCATTCCGTTTCGGCTTTCCTTATTTTCAGGTATTTCAAAAATCCTTCGAGGTTTCTCAACAACTACCTGGTGTATTTGGGTAAACACGAGAATATGATCGATTAACGTTAAACTAGTAGGTACTTCAAAATTAACTACCAAATTGTACAATAAACTTTGAGCTTAACAAAATAACTCTTGGCAGAAGGTACAAATAATTCGTCGAAGGTAAACCAAACAAAGATTACCCCTTTGATGTTAAGTTCATATACTACATTGGTGACATCAACAACTACAGTGTATAAATACCTAATACAAGCGTGTATTTCAGGGCTTCAATGGTATCATGTTAGTATATGAAAATTCTTTCGTCGAGTATATCGAATCTCACGTTTTTCCAGTCTTCAAAATTTACCTAATACATAGCCAAGAATAGGAGAATGGAGAAAGGGCGGAGGAATTTCTCTTTCCGGATGTTTGGAAAATTGAGAACTGCAAACACTTGAATATTTCTGTCCATAAGTTGATAAAACGAAAAAAAAAAAAAATTCCAAGTGATCATTTTGACAATTGATTGATAACTATATTAAAGTAATCAACGATACATAGCTGACAAGAGTTGAAAGAAAATCACAAAATTTTCGCACCCTCACTTCGCTCGAGCTGTTAATTTTTCCATTTCATTTCTTTTCCCGAATGGTATTCCATTGATCAGAAAATTGCTTTCGGGATCTCAATGCTTTTGAGCACAAAATTTTCCAAAAAATGTATAAATGGATTAAAGGATACTTTAAACTTACTACGATTAATATAGTCGAATTGGTACTGTTCTGAGATTTTAAACATTATCTTGAAACATCGTTGGAAGTGTATGGGGGAGGAGGGGTTATCCGAAAAATTTCCAGAGAAAGGGCCAAAAAAACCCTCCCTCACTCCATTTTCCTTAATCACTGTATTGAAAAAACACGTATTGCTTACGTTATTGAAAAATTTTAAGAAAAGAGGCTTTATGCTAGGAGATTGAAACTAGCCGAATCTTTTCAAAATTTTTCAAACAATTATAGAGGAAGAAGTGACCAAAGGAAAATTAAAAATTTTGATTACCCAAAAATGTGAAAAGGTGTATGAAATTTTTGTCTAAAATATACGTGTTAGTATGTAGGGGTCGTGCTGAAAATCGCAAAAAATCATTCAAAAATTTAGGTATTTTGAGATTTCCACGTCAAAACCAACTTGAAATTGAACAAAACCCTTGCATCCGAATTTTCAATTATCTGGGTTTATTTATTCGTATTTAGTGAATTTTTAAGGGCTTGAAAAACTGAAATAACTAGTACAAGAAAAGCACTTACAGTTGCTCAACAAATCACTCAAAAAAAAGCATCACTACAGCCTGATTTTCGTGAAATATAATAATAATTCTAATCAGTGGAGAGAGTGGGAGGGGGTGCAATAGGGCTAAAAAGTCGCCACCACCAAAAGGCACATTTAAGAACTGTCCTAATTCTACACACCAAATTTCAACTTCCTAGCCCATTTTAGGTGGTGCGGGTGGGGGGGGGGACTTATGCCAGGAACAAACTCAAATAAAAATAAGAAAAACCGACAAAAACCAACATTTTTGCAATGAGGTTAAAAAGTCGAAACCTCCAAAAGGTACGTCTATGACTCCTACTTACTCTACATACCGAATTTCAACTTCTCTCTCAATTTGGAGGAGAGATGCGAGAGAGCAGCCTTTTTTAAGATCAAAAAAGGGGGGAAATCATATCTCCTCTACTGATTGACCTAGGAGGCTGATTTTTGGCTATGTAATATAACTTTAGATTGTCTCTCAATTATCTCAAAAAAGAACAATTTTTACGGTGTTTGAGGCTTAGTACCCCCTCCCCCAAATTTGGGAACATCTGAATTTTGATCCGAGGTCGTCCCTACTCCAGAACATCAACTTCCCCGTCAATGGAAGTCTAATTCCGAAATCTGATCGATTTTGGTCGATATCGAGCTGATCAAATGATTTTTGGTTGCGTGGAGGAGGAGGAGGAGGAGAAGGAAGGAAAGAATATCTGAATATTTGACATGACCAAAAATGGTCGTAATGGTCTTCTAATGCCCCGAAATTAAGTTTATTAATATCCTCCCCTTCGCCCATTCGCTGTAGGTCAATCGACCGTAATTGCCTGGTTTTCATAGAAAATTAGACTAAAAACTTATCTCAAATTATTGTCCAGCAAGTTAAATTGCCTCTATCTGGATACTTTATGCAATAATTTTATCTAAATTGCGAATTTTCGATTTTTTGTCGAATTTCTTTCCCAAGTCAAAACTTGTTGGCATTGAAAAATTGAGATAATAAAATTTCGATTCGAAAAAGTAAATAAAATAAATACGAGAAGTATCTGACCCGTTTGACACAATTTTTTTCGGGGTTGAGAGGGCGACTACCCACAATGTTCTCAATTCAGCTATCTTAAGTGTAGGTAGCATGATAGTAGGGTACCCAACGATTGAACATGATTTTTTTTTACATGGATTTGTCTTAGGGTTGGGGGTCATTCTGTGAAAGCGTGACATTTTTAATGTAACGTTTTTGATGTCACATTTTTTATTTTTTGGATTTTTCGTTAAAATTTTAACATGGATATGACTTAAGGGTGGGAAAGTTTAATAAAAGTCACGATGAAAGATGAGTATGGCTGATTTTTGGACTTCATGTTAAAATGTCTGAGTTGAATATTTGATTTTTGATTTGAAGTTTTTTAAACTTGCGATGAAAGATGATTGTAAGAGATTTTTGTACTTTATGCCAGAATGCCCAAGTTGAATAAATGCAAACAAAAATTAGAAAAATAAAAAAAAATAAAAAATTAACGACGATTATGAGTGACTTTTGTACTTCATGTTAAAATGTTGACATTGATGTACAATTTGAGAAAACTAAAAAATTAAAAAATTGAAAAGTCCAGTAAAAAAATAAAAGAAATTAATTTATTTATTTGTTAATTTAGAATGCAACCATTTTTTAAAAATAAAAACATGCTGAATGATTTCTGCATTTTATGTTAAAATGTCCAAGTTGAATTAATGTGAAAAGTTATTGGTGAGTTAGTAGTGTATGTTTTGAATGAAAAGTAGCGGTTGATTATACGATTTCATTTTAATTTCAAATAAAAAAGTAATAAATGATTTTTGCATTTTACATTAAAATGTCTAAGTTGGATAAATTTGCAAAAAAGTGATGAGTACGTGGTGTATGTTTTTGATATTTATATGTTACATATCCGTGATCTAGAATTTTTCCCTAGAAGGGAAAAGTGTCCAAATTTTTTTAAAATTTTTGCTCTCGCTTTAGTAACGCAATCATATATTTAAACACACACACACACACACACACACACACAGATAGAATTTGAGTAGAAAATTTTAAAATCGTATTGCCATTTTTATGTACTGCTCCCTCCACCCCTGAAAAATATTGTAGTTTACACCCTAAATAGAAAGGAAGTTCCATGTAATGTTGAAAACCCCTGATTTTAGCAATTTGGTTTCGTAATCTTGTTTGTCAGTTGCGGTTATCAAAATCCACTTCTTGTCGGAAGTTTTGCCATTTTGGTTAAACGTCACAATTAGCCGGAAATTTCTGTTAGAAAAAACCAGCACCGGTAGGTTTTCACGGTACTTTTTTTCTTTTTAATTGTTTATAATTGAGAGCTATGTATGATTTAATAAAATCAAAGTGAAAATCGAAAAATCCAATTTTTAAACGAAAAAAGTAGAAGTGATACTCAGAAGCTCTTAAAAAAAGGTAAGAAGCTACTATTACCAGTACATCGTATCGTAATAATTCGTTTAAACAAGATATTTAGGTCTTATCTAGATAGAATAATTATTCAAATAAAATTTCGCCACTCTATTTTCTTTCAAGTACAATTCTGGTAAGTGTTGTATTTCGAATTGATTTTTTGAAAATCTGCAAACGGCGGAGTCACAATAGTTGCGGAATGACCTCAAAAAGATGCGGTAACGTTTCCAGTCTCTTAACTCAATTTTTTAAACTTGCAAAAATTACTTGAAATTCAAAAATTTTTTCCAAAAATGGAATTATATTACCCATGATTTCGATAGTTTTTCAGAAATATAATTGTTTGTATTTTTTTACGGTTTTCTGAAAATAATTTAGGACATCAATTTTAGATGATTAAGCGTAACATTCTAATTTTATCCCTTATAGACGATTTTTCAGGGTCGTTCAAATAAGTTTTTTTTTTAAAGTATTTTAATATAAATTTGTTAAAAATTGAAAAGATGATTTTTCAAAAAAAAAAGTCATCACAAGGGACACATTTCAACTATTTTAGAATATCATAGACAATTTTTTTGCTTTTTGTGTCCGTTTTTGAGCTATTTATACTTTATTTTTGTACGCTAGGAATACCAATTGAGAACCCCTGAAAAGGGCAAAAAAAGGAAAAATAGATCTTGAATGGAAGAATGTAAGCGTACTCAGTCTATTCTACAAAAGACTTACTGAAGAAAAAAATTTTTAATAATGTGAAAAAATTCTAAAGAAAAATGAAATGATTCTTCAAGTACCCCTGAAAGATCGTCTATGAGAGATAAAATTAAAATATTTAAATATTGCGTTCATTCATCTCAAATTGATATACTACATCCGTTTTAGGGGAAGTTTTTCAAAAAAAATTTTTCACAGCTTTTCAAAAACTCGTGTACAGACCTAAAAAAGTGACATTTTTTTAAAAGCGCTGAAAACAGGGCTAATGATGAAAATTTGTCACCAATGATCATTTTGATTTCAAATATATATATATAATAATTCCATTTTTAGAAAAAATTTTCAAATAAATTTTTTATTCAATTTTTTGAAAATTTTTGAATTTTATATGAGTTTTGCAAGTTTGAAAAATTGATTTGGGGACTGGAATTTTTACTACATCGTTTTGAGGTCATTTTACAACCAATTGTTGCGATCCCGCCGACGCCGTTCGCAGATTTCCAAAAAAACAAAAATTTACCCTACTCCGATAAACACTGAACACCTATCTACATTCAAATCCACCTCATTTTGATCAAGTCTTCCTGTAAAATTATGCACAATAGCGTAGTGTAGCCAAATAAAAAGATCAATATAGCGGTTAAATCCAAATCGTTGAAAAACTATATTTTTCTCTACAAAACTATGACACGTGTACTTTTGAATTATTATAAAATCTCATTTTTTTTCTATGAAGTGTCACCCCAGTGTGTTAAAATTGAACATTCCACTCCACAACCCAGAAAAAAAAACTTAAAAACTCTTTCTTGAGAATTTATAGCTAAGCCATACCACGCCAAGTATGTATATCATCAAAAATTCATCTAAACCTCAATCGATTTGGTAAGTCTTTTAAGCAGCATTTCTATTTTCTATGGGATGGGTTTATTTTTTTTTTCATCTTAAAACAATTTTGATACACCGCCGCAGAAGTGGATTCAAATTTTTAATTCCTAGTAATTTTACACAACTGTTTGGACTCGATAGGCCTGTATTCTAGAAAAATTCATATTTTTTTCGGCCATGGAAAAGGGGAGGGGTGTGTGTTGCCACTCCCCTCCCCCTTACGCACGGTCCTAAAGTTGGCGAGTACGATCGATAAATAATTTTAATCCGCATACGCTTCGTCCAATTTTAAATCTTCAAATAAAGAATTTCAAGTAAAAATAAATCAAGATGAAACTTTTTCCGGAGTTTATTTCAGCGCAACTTGATTACGATTTGATTTCGATTGAATAAACTCTGTAATTTGCATTACAATAAAAAATGTACACAATGTGAGCGAGTTCTTCAGAATGTACAAATCATTAATTATTCGATTTGTTCTCAAACATGGTACGGTTAATAATGTATATATTCTTGAGTTGGCTCGTTTTGTTATGAAAATGTTGATCACGTATACATTCTGTTAAACAATTCAACTTTTCAACAAAAATATGAAACGATAATTTTCAAATGAAATATAAAAAACTCGGAGTAATTATTATTATTATTATTATTACAAAATCAACTCGGGCGTTGGCTTGTATAAGGATAAAAAATTCTTGTAGGTACCCAGTTTTAATTTTCGACAAGACTCGACGCAGAATTTATGCTAAAAGTGATAAAATTGTTCGCCGCGCAGACAAAGGGAAGAAAAAGTCTGGAAGAATGTTGAACATGAAAGGGGTGAGATATGTCCCTCAATAACTTTTAATTAAATGTTTACGCCGCATTTCTTGCCTTTCGAGTAAAATGTGTAACCTACAACCTTTCTGATTCTCCTGTATCGGTATCGAGCATACGAGTAACACAACATACCCTTTAAAAGAACTTTAATTCAAGACAAGCTTATCGTTTTCTATGTTCATTTCATACAATAAATTATATAAATTCGTAAAACAAAGCTAACAAACTACCATCCAAAAATATGTAGGTATCCATTGGTATTTCTTTCAAAAACATCATTTAAAAGTATTACATAACCATTTATGCTGCTGCTTTATGGAAAGTAAGTATACTAGGAAAGGTACCTATAATAAACGCGTAATTATAATAATACTCAACTAATGCGATACTCAATACCAACGTTAGATATTTTAAAATATCAAAATTTATAAAGCTCGACTTTACATCGGTAACGCTTTCGCTTAATGAATTAATTACTCGATAAATATATCAGCAACCCGAGGTAAGACTAAGTACGAGTATAAAATACACATAATCGACTTTTGTCAACGACGAAACGATCGAAAATATACGTATAACGTTCAGTATTATGTAGTAAGGTACATGTGCTGCCATATGCGCTAGAAAGCTCTTTTATTTCATTTTGTGCTAAAAAAGCAGCTGTGACAATTCCTTTTCGAAAGGACAAGCAAAAAAGACAGCGTTAATATGTGCGCGTCGAAGAAATTCGCCTCGACTAGCATTTCACAATATTAGTTTGCTGTTAAATTTAAATTCGCTTCGAAAGGTATGCTATACTCTTACGTATAGATAGATACCTACTCGAAACAACAACCGCCTGCGGAAACACCGATAGTGATGAGGGGAAAACTTCATTGACCAAATAAAAAACCACATCTTTTAGTTAGGTACCTACCTATAACACTACACACCGCCGCATAAATCCATTGTCGAGTATAAGCCGATTCTACAAGTAACAAAAAAAGAAAGGAAAAAAATCCTTAAAGAAAATCATCCTATACCTATACCTTTACCTACGGTTACTTAAAAAAGTACTTGACCCAAAAAAAAAAAAAAAAAAAAGAATAAAAGAATTCTATTTTTTTCAACACAAAAAAGAACGCCTCTAAATAAGAATACGATTAATGAAGATAACACATCTAGTCCGGGCATCACTTGTACCTAGCAACTACCTACCTACAACTACAGCAGAGTTTTTGAAAAATTACCTTATACGGATTTTCGCGTCACGTGAAAAACACAAAATGCCATTTGAACGAAGTACTAGGCCGGATATTCTCTCGTATACGGAAGACTGATTGAGATTTAATACAATTAAAGGTAAAACAGAATGAAGAATTTTTTATATCCGGCCATTTTTCCTCTTACTTCGCTAACGATAAACAGCGCCATTATTACTATCGAAATTCCACAGCTCTCGCTATAGTCGCTACACAGTAATTACATTTCGTCTACACACCCTTTCGATATTCTTCGTCTCGACTAATCTATTTTTTCTTCCCGCAACATCTTCGTTAGAACTTGGAAGGATGTTGATGAACGTCGAATGTTTTCTTTAGTTTTTAGTCGTAATTTCGTGAGATGCAAAGATTTTCGTGATCTTAATTCATTTTTCATACAGATTGGACTAATTCAAAACGCAAGTATAATTACCAGTAAATATTTACAAAGTATTTCTTAAAAATTTAGATTACGATATGAAAGAGGCCGGATACGGATGTATGATTCATCTTTACAAACAATAGGTTGGTAATAGGGCGTTCCAATTTTAGATTTTTTTTCCATACTTAGAAAAAGGTAGTGAAAAAAAAATGTTAAATGAACGTGGTGAAAATTTGGGGCCTCCAACTTGACTCTTACTTGATTTAAAATTTCAAAATTTACATGAAAAATCAAAAAAAAATTTTTGATTTTTTTTTGTATTAACGTGTCATAGAAACCCACATGAGACCGTAAAAAAAATTCTCGTGATTTTTTTGCTTTTCAACGGTTCTAAAATCCGGGTTACAAAATGGAAAGAATCACTTATTTGGAATTTTTTCAAGATAATGAGGTTAAAATACAAAATCTTATAATTTCTGATAGCATAATAAATTGAAGTTTTTTTAGCCTGATTTTCTATGCCATATTATTAATGAAAACTAGGCTATTACAGTATATCGACAAACGGTGGTTGGAGGGGGAGGGGGAGAATACCAACAAAATTTGTTTTGGGGTCCTAGAAGGCCATAACGACAATTTTTGGCCATATCAGATATTTTTTTTTCATTTTTTAATTTTTTTCTCGAACATTAAAATCATTTACTCTGCTTGATTACTTGATACTGACCAACATTGCCCCAATTCGGTCACTCAGCTCAGTTTGACGGCGGATTAGATATATATGAGTAGGGATGACCTTGGGTCAAAATTTAGTTTTACGTTATTTTGGGGGAGGGGGTGCTGAGGGGCCAAAAACATAAAAATTCTTTCTTTTCGAGTAAATTGATAGAGATTCAAAAATCAACCTCCTACGTCATTTAGCTGGGGAGGTATGAGGGATTTTCCCCTTTTTGACCTTGAAAAAGGGCGCTTCCTCCCCTTACACCAAACCGAAACGAGGTAGGAAGTTGTAATTTGGTATGCTCTTTCAGTATGGGTCCGAGATGTGCTTTTTGGGGGTTTCGACTTTCCAGCTCCATTGCAGCCCCTTACAGCTCCATAAATGAGGTTTTCTTTGTTAGGTTTTCTCATTTTTTCAGGTTTTTGAGTTTGTACTTTGTACCTCGCATAACTACCCTCCAAATCGGGCTACGAACTCGAAAATAGGGTATGCACATTTAGTAGGGCCCCTTGACGTGCCTTTTTGGGGGCCTAAACGATTCAGCCTTATTTCACCCCTTCACAGCCTTAAATTTGTGGTTTTTCGGTCATAAAATACAATATATTTTGTAAATATTTCGCGAATGAAATAAAAATAACACTGACTGAATCAAAAAATTACATTTTCGGAGCTAAAATTTAAGAATTTCAATTTTTCTGAGTTTAATCCAGATTTTTGGACATATTTATAATATTTTTTTCAGGCGAAGACGCCCTGTGGCAAAAATGAAACTTGTGGGTCAAAATAAATACTCTAAGGAAGAAATGTGCATAGAAGTATTCTTGCCACAATCTGCACTTTTTTTATAAGTTTACGTGATGTAACAAATAGGTGCAGGAAAAGTAGTTACTTCAAACGCTTATTACTCAGCTTAAAACCCAGTAGAACATAAAAACAAATACGAAATCATACAACATAAACACACATTTCATCAACATCTCTAATACATTGGTACTCGAGATTCAAAATATACGCACGTCATCATAGAACAGGTTTATTGTGCAAAACTTGACTATTTTTGTCTAGCTAATCTAGCTATAGCAATGAGTACGTTGCAAAAGCAGTTGTAAATCTAATAATAGATGCTGCAAACCTATTAGAACACACTAGGATAACTGTTTTGGCGGGGAATAATAGTTCATTTTTTAGAACTTAGACTAGTTAGAATTTCTAAGGGATCTCAGTGGGGAGGGGACGTGTCCCAAAATTTAAGTTTTGTCTCACAATCTGAGAACCAAGTAACATGGAGATGAAATGATTGCAAAATTACGTTCCTGATAAAATTTCCATGAAACCAAACTTGACTAATTTTACTCAGAGGAGAGGCCTTCAAAGGAGGTTCAAAAATGATATGATTTCCAGCGTACCCAAAATTGTTGAAATTTTCCTCAAAATTTTTAGAATTATACTTGCAAATAGGCTTACCAGACCGTATGTCGTACTTATACGATATAATTCAAGTCTGAAATAAAGAATCTTCCCCATTCTGAAAAAGGGGGTATTACTCTCGTTCCGCCATAATTTTTGTTTTGCAAATGGGGGTACAGAACCTCAGCGAAATTATTTCCTGCGAAATTCTCCGCTTCAAAAGTCCGTTATATCGAGGACAAGGTCAACGATTTCCTATCCTCTCCCCCCCCCTATTTTTTGAAAATAATGAAAAATTAACCAATGTTGCTTTGAAGGGTCTGAAGTACCTGAAATATGGCTCTTTTGATAAAATTGTTTTAAGAAAAACATTTTTTTTTTTTAATTTTTAACAAATTTATTCTAAAATATGTAAGAGAATGCATTTTTTGAGTGACCTCGAAAAATCATCTATCGAGGATAAAATCGAATACCGCGCTTAATCATCTAAAATTGATGTCCCGGCTACATCCTTTTCAGGTGTGCGTTTCTCAAAACAATGCCCTGCATAGTTTTTCAGAAAATCGTGAAAAAATATTCAAAAACATCCTTTTAAAGCCCACTGATAAGAGGGGTAATGTTGAAAACTTGCCATCAATCATCATTTTGGGTTAAAATATGCATAAAAATCCTCATATTTTTTTAGATTTTTGAAAATTTTGAGATTGTGAACTAGCTTTGCAAGTGGAAAGAATTGAGTTGAAAAGTTGAAATTTTTATCACATCATTTTAAAGTTATTTCGAAACTATTGTGTACCCGCCTCGCCGCACCGTTTACAGATTTCCAAGGAAAACAAATTGGAGCCACTCCAGTACCTAGTACCTTACTCAGCCACGAGGATTTATTTACCGAAATTTTTAATTCATTAGTTGACCTTGAAGGTATTTTAATCATCGTTAATTCCGATTCAAGATCATTCGAAGAAGAATTGAAAATAATAAAAGGCCAATTTCGGTACTAACGTAGGCAAATATGGAAGAAGGCACAAGAGAAACATCTCAGTCCTGGGGCATAGGCTAAAAATGATAAATTTTTCGGGTTATGTACTAGGTGGCGTAATATGAAAAAGAAAAAGAGAATTGAAACGTTACCGTTACGCAGTTAAATGTGCATGACGTTGGGTGAAAATCAGGAAAAGCTTTTAACAAAATATTGGAACTTATCCAAATGTAAGAAGATTTTATTCAGATCTGTCAGTGTTGGTTGTTTACAAAATGAAAAATGTTGCTAGTGTTTTCGATAACGTAATAATGTAATATACCCCAAGAGTTTATACACCTTGAATTCGCTATTTTTCAACCATAACCACGCTCCCATTTCTCTATTTTACCTTTGTAACGACTTATGTTAAACAATAAGTTGGAAAAATTGAAACGAATTTTACCAGATGGTAGAACTTAAATGAACGATCCATTTTGTTGCCGAAGAGTTACGAAATTTTTTCTTTTTCTTTTTCTTTTTTTTTTTTTTTTTGTACCGTGGATACACAAAGCGATGGCAATTATCGGATATTTTTGTAGACAATGGAGAATTGTTTGTTTTTTCGCGTTCGTCGAAAAGAAAAACAAACGAAGATGCTTTAACGAAGCATAATTTTTTAAAAAGCTGTATTGTTCGATTTACGAGGACACGATTTCTTCATTTGAGCAGATAAAAATAGCTGAGCTGATGCCAATACAGTGGCAAAAATCATTCGAGGTATACGTTACCCCGCGGTATATCTACTGTGTAGGCCTAAAAGAGAAATAATAAATATAAAGTTTAGGTCGAGCGAGCGGTCGTCTCGCACCGCCGCTTTTTCACCATACCATATTATCGAAAAAAAATTAATGTCGAAATTCTCCAACGCCAATTACTGCCTATAAATTTTACAACGACGCGCCGCGCCGCGCCGAAATAAATAAAAGCGATAGTTAAAATTTAAATTTTGGTTAATTTAATTCATCTATTATCAGCGGTTACGGTATTTGGAGCTGAATGCTGCGCTAGTGTGCATTTGGCGACGAGCAGCGCGCGTTTTGTACCTCGCTAGATGCCTACTAAATACCTAGACCTTCCTGTTACGAGGTTCCTACCTACGATTATTTTTTATTCATAAGCCGAACTGAGCTGAAGCCTGTAAAACTCTACAATATGTGATGTTTTTCTATGTTTATCTATTGTTCCATGGAATTAAATGTACTAGGCGAGAATGTAAAACAATTTACCCGCTTAGAAAGACGATTCATTGGAAAATGAAGTGAATAACGTGCGCCAGCAAAGGGATGTCCAAAATTAATTATTACCCGCTGCGAACGTAGCTATAAATTTTCGCTTAAAACCTCTTGCAAAATTTGACATCTTCGAATACAAAGGTATACCTACCAGTACCTACCTACCTACCTATCTATACTTCGCTGTAGGTGTGTCGAAAGTTGCGTCCTACAATCTCCGTATATCGTTATCGTCGTAAACGTATTTTTTTTTTTTTTTTTTTTACCTTTAACATAAGTTCCTTTCTACTGCATGATTAACCAATTGTATAAATAGGTATATGTGACAATTTGACGAACTGCAATGCGATTAAATTTACGTTTTGATCCAGGGTTCAAAAGGTGTATAGGTACCTAAATTACCGTATATTTATGTAACGTACAGTGCAGCGTAGTTATGTGTATGAGTGTTAAGTGTGTTCGCAATCGAAACAAATCAAAGTTCTGAGAAAGGAAATTACGTACAAAAGAGAATTTCATCTGATAAGCCGACGACTGCTGCGCACGTATCTTACACGCTACAAAGATGAGCTTACTCGACAAAGAATCCTATACATTAGTGCTTTTTAAGTGTTTCTTTTTAGAAATTTCCGTTCTTGTGATAGGTATGTACTTTTACACGTACGTGAATTTAAAGAATAAAAATACGATACGTTAATGTGCGACAACAAAACATACCGAATGGTGCAAAAAAAAAAAGAGCAGAATAAAATCTAGCTGTATTATGGCAATTAATACTGTTGTCCTTTAGGATTTGTAAATTGAGATCATTAATACTTGTAACGGTCGGTATTGCTGAAAATATTTTTCTATAAATAGAATGAAAATAACAAAATAACGGCTGACGTGTTTATTTATTTAGTGCCTTTTTTTTTTTTTTTGCATAAGAAGTTTTATCTTTTATGCGAAAAAATTTCCTACATACACGAACGTTTTTCCTTAGTTAACTAATGATTAGTAAGTGCGACCAAAAAAAATTTTAACCAAAATTTTTACCTTTATAAAACCTTTTTCTTCTGTGTTTCCTTCGTTTTGATTTATAGCAATTTTTTAGAAATTCTAAAAATGTCACGGTAAAAACATGTCAAAATGTAAAAAAAACAAGTTGAGACACGTTAAAACGTGTTTAAACTTACCAAAAATTTTTAAAACGTGTGTAAATACGTCAGAACGAGTTAAAACATATCAAAACCTATTCGAACGTGTTCAAAAATGTTAAAATATATTAAAACATGCCGAAACATGTCAAAATCTGTTTAAACATATTCTAACTTGTTGAAGTTTGTAGAAACATTTTTCGTTTTAAGGTGAAAGGTCCCACATTGACATTTCTAGATTTGTCTCAAAATCGATTTAAAGTTGAAAATGGTCAAAGTGGGATCCTTTTAGTTACTCACGTATTCGGAAACTAGACTATTGCCCTTATCAGCTGACACGATTGTCACCTGGCGCCAGTTGTGAGAAGCTGGCGAATTATCGCGTTCAAGTTTACTTTGCAGGATTATTGTTTTCTATAACAAATTTACAATTTTTGAGCGGTTTTTTCAGCGATTTGGAATTTTGGATCGTAATTTTCACCGTTGCAATTAAAAAAGGGAATCATTTGGTAAGATTTCTATAAAATTCCCTTCAAAATGAGTTATTGGTGACCACTATTTTTGGAGCTGCTTTAAAGTAATTGAAAAAAATCGTGTAAAAAGTTTTTAAAATTGTTTTTCTTAAAGCTATATTTTTCATACTATTGAGCTTACAGAATGTTAACTTGGGTAAAACTCAATGAAATGAGCTCGGATTGGTCTTATTCAATCCGAGATAACCCCTTTACAAAATGTTGGTCTCAACTCCATTTTGCTACAGTGAAACCTTTCACCTTGAATTGGCTGATATGTTGAAACGTGTCAAAGCATTAAAAAAAATGTTTAAATGCTTTGACATGTTTCAATAAGTATTTTCGCGTTGCAAAGCAGCCGACTGAAGAATTGCTTTTCAAGTGTTAAAAAGTAAAATCTCCTACTAATTTTAACAGTAATTTTGACTATCTCGAAATTAGGAGTTTGGTTGCTCATTAACGTGAAATTTTTGAGCAATTTCAATTGGAATTCGTTCATTTAGGCTAAAAATTTTTTGGGCCCATTATTGCGACAAAAATTCCTTTTATTGCGCTTTTTTGAAAAATGAAGAAAAAAATGCTGATTTTTACGATCAGCAACTTTCCAACCCCCTGGTAGGTAGTTATAAGTTCTATCGGATCGAAATGTCAGTCGTATACGGAAGCACAGAAATTCGAATCACACTTTTCAGTTATGCGACCGAGGTCTTAGGTCTTTTTTAGTGTGTGAAAATGACAAGAAACGTTTTTTTTTTTTTCGAAAATGATCTCTCTTTGAGGACTTATAGCTCCGCTCCTCTTTAAGCTAGGATCACAAAATTTCGTATTATGAATTTTTAACAGAAAGTTAACCACCTACCTGAGTTTGGTCAAAATCCGAGGTATGTTTTTTTTTGACTTACCCTACTGAACATAAATGTCTTCGGACAGCTCTATGGGGTACCTATGGTCAAGGTAGGTAGTTTGGCCCTGTTCCTGTCCTCAAATTTTGAAAATTATCATAGGGCGTTGTAGGAGGGAGGGGGGGGGGTTCCAAATAGAATTTTTGAGCGCAAAAACCACGCTGATTTCACATGTTAAGTGAAAAAATGCATATATTTCTTATTAAAAAATCTTCAATACTAAATATACATACCAAATTTCAACTTTCTGGCTCAATTTGGCAAGAAGATAAGGAAGAGGCAGCTCTTTATCGAGGCCAAAAAGGGGGAAACCCCTTATACCTCCCCTCCTAATTGACCGAGGGGTTTGAATTTTAGATATGTCATACAACTTTGGATTCCCTATCGATTGGTTTAAATAGAAACTATTTTTGCGTTTTTGGCTCCTGAGCACCCCTCCCTCAAATTTGGCCACATCTGAATTTTGACCCAAGGTCATCCCCACTCAT
Organism: Ferrisia virgata; assembly: GCA_900060175.1. Taxonomy (NCBI): domain Eukaryota; kingdom Metazoa; phylum Arthropoda; class Insecta; order Hemiptera; family Pseudococcidae; genus Ferrisia; species Ferrisia virgata. The sequence goes on from FIZR01026574.1 coordinate 22,735, forward strand.
ACATCTCTAATCTGCCGTTAAACTGAGCCGATTGACCAAATTGGAGCGATTGGAGCGATTGGAGCGATTTGGGCAGTACCTGGCAGAGTAAATAATTTTAGTGTTCAAGTAAAAAATAAAATGAAAATATGGTCTAAATGGTCTTCTAGGACCTCAAAACGGATTGTGTTGATTCTCAACCGCCATAGATCCATAGACTGCAATAGCCACGTTTTCATTGAAAACTTGACATAGAAAATCAAACTAAAAAATCAATACGAATAGAAGTGTTCATATTACCTTTAACCGATCATTTCTCAAAATTGGATCTCAACGTTTCAAGAGGGCTCACGAGCCCCATATTTTCGCCAGGTTTCAAAATAAATGAAAAACTGAGGTGAGATGTGAACTATTACTAATTTCGAAACGTAGGATTTAAATATCCCAGGGTTAATTTTTTGATCCTTTCTCTTCATCCCCCCATGGTAAAAATTAAAAAAGAAAAGGGAAAAGTGGTAAGTAATATTTATTATTTAAAAATGATAATTTTCATGTAACCTAAAATAGGCACCTATGAAGAAAAACTCGCTTTAAATAACTTTTTGAAAAGAATTTTTCAAAAATGTTGGAATTTTGTTTTAACATTACTTCACAATTAATTTCTCGCTCTTGAAACTTGAAAGAAAAGGGAATAAAAATTCGAACGTCTTAATATTTTAGTGAAACTAAACTGTTAATTATTACAAATACATATAAAGGTATACTGTTGAAAAATACCACAAGAAAACAAATGCTGCAAGGAATTACAAGTAGCGAAGTAATCGAACTGAAATAATTCTTCCATAAGTAGCTTTTCGCCCGTAAACATATATCAGCGACGAAATTATAATTCGATAATCGTATCTTAGTTCGACCAATAAATACGACAACATTTTATTATCGATGCAAATCACCGTATATAATCTGTTTTCACGATATTTTTGAAAAAAAAAAAAAAAAAAAAAAAACTCAACACTAACGCTAAAATTACTATCAGCAACTCCTAATCAAAAAAATAAAAGAAGAAACTCGAAGTTAACGGGTTAAAATGACTCATATTTTGCGATAACAGTCACTTTTTGAGCAAACTAATACCTACGTATAATGTTTCCTTAAAGGATCCGCTCATGCAATTTACTATTTCGGTACAAGAAATCGTTCGACGTGCAGAGGCGAAGTTCTCATCTATAGCGATCCCTTATAACCACGCTTTCATTAGGAAAAAAAAAAAAAAAAAAAAAAAGAAAAGGACAAAAAATGTCTCCCCTTTTTCATCGAAACGCGATCATGCTATAAAATTTTTTACAAAAGCACGACGACGATGAAATTTCCATTTCACGAACACGAGACGTCTTGCGAAAAGATGAAGCGAAAAAAATCAAAATCCTTTTTTATCAATCTAAAACAAGGTTGTCGGCAACGAGATTTATACTTATACGAAATATTTCGACAAATACGAAACCAAAATAATTCATCTCTTTCGCATAGATATGTACTATACCCACCTTGCTCCGCCCTCAACCACGCAACTATATAAACTAGCGGCATCCGCAATGAGAAAATCATTTACCAAACTAATCAAATTTTGATACAAATGAATGACGACGACGACGACGACAACGTAGGTAATGCAGAAAGTTTAAGTTAATTTGAATTCTATGCTACACAGTACAGGGATTAGATTCGTGGTATAATTTCCTTGACATTCCTTTTCACCATCATTTGACCAATCGAGGATACCTATTATTTCTATAATCTATTATAGCGTGTCTTAAAGGTACGTAGGTACGTGCCGTGGTAATTACTTTGGACAGGTTTGACCAAAATTTTGTTTTACTACCTAATAAAGGATATTTTACATGGTTCGGCAGAGATACAGCTATCGTATCGAGCTCAAAATAACAGAGTTTTTTTTCCTCGTTCGCAATTGGCTTTGTGATCTTCGAATTTAATTTTACAACAGACGATTACGTATTTCGTAAAATTTTATCGACTTTAAAAAAGAAATCTAGAGGTGAAATTCCTTTCAGATATCTCTTATATCGAACTAAATACAATTTTAAAAAGAATATAATTGTTGGAAAGGAGAAATACGAAATTCTTTGATGATTCAAAAACACTCTACTGTAGATAATGCCATCCTTGACGAAATTTTCAAAGCAAAAATGAATCATTTGAAATTCCATAAAACATATCTATACGTATAGCCGTAGTTTTCAAATTTAGAAAAATAACTCGAACGAAAACTTTCTTTATTCAATTTCACAAAGAAGCCATACTTTTGTTTACGAGATTTTATTTTTAACTTCCATTCCAAAATTTTCAAAAGAATTTTTTCAATTTTTAACGACCAGTAAAAAAAGCTTAGATACGAGTGAAAATATATTTAAAAGAATTATTCGATTTTTTGGTAAAGTAGGCATTTTTGTAAACAACACATATGATTTTGTGTCTAGGATAAAATTTGAAATTGTTCTCAGCAAGTGACCAGCGATTGTGTTTTAGAATAAAAAAGGGGATGTTTGTTACGAAGATACGAAGGTAAAGCTATGTAATCTAGACCATTTCCCCGCGTCTCGTCTCTTCCATGCATTACGCTATTTTAAGTATACTATTTTACTCGGCTATACAAAATACCCGTATATATGGCTTCACATCATACAACAAAAAATTACAACCATTATATCATTGTAATACGAACCAATCCGCAAGATAATGAGTTGAAAAAAAAACTTTAAAAAATACACGAATCTTTGAGCGCAAAACTCAAATAAAAGCACGTCTCTTAACGAAAGTTTAAAATTGAATAACCGCTCAACGATATAGACTGTATAGATAATAGGCAACATCAAATTTTATAAAATACCCTATTTCTACAAGTTTATGGTAAGTAGGTATTCGATGAGAATTTTTTTTTCGTGAATATTAGTAGAGAAATTTAAAACAACATAATTTTACCTACAACCCACTACATAGTTTGGTATCGTTACATTGAAAATCCGTTCGTGTTCAATCTAACCCATGCTAATCATTAAAAAAGAAAAAAAAAATGCTTGGTAAATATGTACTTAGGTATACAAAGTTATTACCCCCACGTATATATTTTCAAAACAGTTTCTACATTGGAAGTACCTACCTATATGTTACAACCTTTTACTTGTATTCACATGAATGGTAGGTAAGTTAACTATAGCAGGGTAAAATGATTGAAAATTACACCCGCCATAAGTTTAGAGGGTAGGGAATATAGTATTTTGATTTCTACACGCAATATCCCCTCTTTTCCAAACATGTTTACGAATAACTCGTGTGCGAAGTATTTCCACATATGTATATCTATGTACATATGATATACCTACTTCGATGCCTTAGAGGTATTATATTTACAGCGTAAATATTACCCGGTAAAACATTTTCAAAACTGGAGTTCTTTATTTCGTTATGGTATACGGATACACAAGCCAAGCGGCATCGGCATCGTGCTGTTACAGTTGCCAAATTTAATCAACGAGTTTGAAAGAAAAAGCCTTCACAAACGAATCATTTACCGTATTTAATGTAATCAAAGATCGCAAGAATTAACGCAATCGTTGCCGTGACCAAAAAGTATCATCAGTTGTAGAATTTCTTCTTTGTGCTATGAAGTTGAATTCAGTCACCGTTTTATTTCAATTGCGCAATTCGATTCGACAGAACTTTTATACTGGAAAGCTTAAATAGAATTATGACGAAAACAGTATTTTTCATTGAGACGTGCAGTCATCCACGTGGTGTGTGGCATATAATCAACTGTCATTTTTGACATTATGTGATGAACCGAACTTGAAAGATGTAAATTAATAGATCTTTTTTTTTTTTTCAAAAAAAAAAAATAAATACATATATACCTCATCTAAGTACGATTCGTTGAGAAGACATTGTCACATTTTAGGAAAATTAAACTCATTTTGTTGAATTTTTAATTTAGTTTCCTGTAAAACGAACATAATTCTAGAGAAATTTATCTCTATTTATACACAGTGTTATTTAGCTCAATTTTATCCATAAAAATTATGCCAAATTTTCAGGAAAAAAACAATAATGATAGCATCTTAATCAAGCTAAGTTTATCGCAATTTTAAGAGTATAAAAAATTTTCAACTGGTTATCCAACATTTTTTTATGAAATGATTACTGATTCATACTGTTTACTTTGAATTAAACTATTTTTTTTTTTTTTTTAGTACTTCACTACGTTGGTCAAATGACTTACCTATGCGTTGAATAAACTATAAAAATAAAAATACACCAAAAAAAACTTTTACATTCCTATGAGAAAGCTGGGTGTTCTGCATTAACCTCGCTATCCTTATACCAGAGATAGGCCAACTCATGAAATTACATGTAAAATGGTTAGCATGCCCAAAAAATCAAAGGGGCTAGGATATGCTATTTTCAAAATTTCATTTAGAAAAAAATGTAAAATTTTGAAATTTTGCAATTTTTTTCCTAAAAATTTGTGATTTTTTCAATTTTTAACATTCAATATATTTTTTTTTCAATTGAGGAGCAACTTTCAGAGTTTCTGCTCAAGCCATTGTGGGGAGGGGAGCTTGTACTACTACTTATTTTACAGATTTTCAGTGAAGAGCTCATAATAACTTTTCATAACTTTTCTTTTTTAGAAGCTATTCACAAAAGAATGAAAAAATTGAAAATTTCTAACTAAACTTTTTCATTCATATATTGTTAAAATTTGCAAAAAACACTTCATCCCCACTCTTGATTTCTTTACCACAGTTACTTATTTATATGCTTTGCCTTGTTATGCAATCATTTTGATTCTCTCACATTTACCTTCAAAATTAGACTTTTTTAACCTACTTTTGTCCAAAAATGACTAAATATTTTTCCCCGTAGAAATGCAACCCTTAGAGTTGCCACTTCAACCACCGGGTTGAAAGTACTTTCTCGTTCATTTAAAAATTTTCAGTAAGCTGCTCATAATAGCTTTTTTAAAGTTTATTCACAAAAAAGTAAAAAAGTTACAATTAGCTATGTTTTTTTGTAGTTATTTTACCATATTTTTTCACCCCCGCTCTTGATTTTTATACCACATATACTCGAGAGTTTGTGTAGTGTTTTAGAGCAAACAGCAAATTTTTATTAGTATTAATATTTTTTCTATAAATTTTTTAAGTGAGCGGGAGGTTTGGGTGACAATGAAATTTTGAAAATAGCACATCTCGGTACCTTTGATTATTTAGGTTTGCTAACCATCATACATGTATGTCTTATGAGCTGACCTATCACCGGTATAAGGATAGCGAGGTTAATGTGGAACACCCGGTCCGGTGGAGTTGAAAAGTCGAAATTCCAAAACGCACATCTAACCTAATACTCTACCACTAAATTTACAGGCCAAAATTCAACTTCTTAGCTCAATTAAGAAATGAAATATGTGAGGGAAAAACTTGAAATATAGCAAAAACCAATTCTAACCTAACCAAAAACTATTTCTCGGGGCTGTAGGGAGAAGGTAATAGAGCCGAAATGTTCAAACCTCCAAAATGTGTCATCTATGGAACCTACTAGATCTAAATGTGAAATTTTAACGTTCTGGCTCAATTTTAGGAGAGGGGAGAGGAATCAGACAGGAGACTGCAAACTTTTTTCAAAGTAACTAAAAGGACAAACCTTCATGTCTTCAAACAGAATTGACGAAGGAGGCTGGTTTTTGATTATATTTACGACTTTTGATTCTGTATAGATTGAACTGAAAATAAAAAATTTTGTGATTTCTGTCTCTCAGCAACATCGCTCTTTTTGATTATTGGACATGACTGAATTTTTAAACTAAGTTCCCCTCCACCCATATACATATCTAATCCTTTACCAAGTCAAACATACTGGTGGAATTTGACCAATTTAAAACCAAAGAAATAATTTTAGTTTCAGCAAAAAAATAAATATCTGACATGTTCAGAAGATAGCCTCAATTGTCTTCAATGGCCCCAAAACGGATTTTGTTGATACAGTTCTGACAGCTTTTATCTATTTTTCTGACTTTCGGTGGTTCTTAAATTATAAATAAAGTGTAATGGTAAAAAAAAAATGATTTTTTTTTTGTTTTTAGGTTTTGTGATGTAGCACAACACATCATCTCCTTAACGCCCCTACTAGTGTTCTAAATCATTAGCAAGAACTAGTATTCTGATGGTAATAAGAAAAATTCAAATTTCATCGATGAATCAATACAAAATATTTTAAATACATGTGAGTAGTATTGCATAAACAAAACACTTCAAAAATTTTCACATCTATTTCTTTTCCATAACAGATAAGCATAAGAACTCTATACAAGGTGTTTTGTTTGAATAGGAAGCCCGTAAAGCCATAAACTATGCAACACGTATTTAGTTCATGTATTTGTATTTTTCTGACCTACGGATTGAAGGGACAGGAATACGCTCATTTGAAAATTTTTTATATGGGTCTATGCAGCACATTCAATCATTTTTCCCTCAACAACTGAAACAAAGTTTGAATTTAGACCACTGGAAAGAGAGTTTTACGTAGAATTTTTTGATATTATTATTTTTTTGGATAGCTTGTTGAGAAAGTACACAGAAGACAGAATGAATATTAGAAAAAAAATGCTGAAAAATTTCCTAATTTTACAGTTTTTGATGAAATTCTTAAAAAATCTTCCTACAAATACCTACTAGGATTAATCATGATTCAGAATGAAAGAATCTACTATTTTCAATGGTGTTGATCTCACTTCTGTCTTTTACAGATCTAAAAATATTGCTGCTGATAATTTAATTTGAAAATTGTCAAAGTAATGCTTTACACCCTTATAACTCGATGTTTTTCTTATTTAACCGACCATTTCTCCAGATCTGTTCAAAGTAGAAAAGTTGAGGCCATTAAAAACAATCGACTTTTTAGATTCAGAATAAAATTTTTAAGCATTTTTCATTTTTTTTTTTGCTAACATTTTGTCAAACTTTCCTAAAAAATTGCTACACTAACAAAATCTATATGAAATTTTCTTTTTAATGGCCAAAACCTGAACTTTTTATCTGTTATAGAATCGTTGCCCCTTCAACCCTCAGATCAGGCAAATATACATGCATGGATTAGGTATGCGTTGCATAGTTTTTGACGAAAGGGACTTCCTATTGAGACGGAACACCCTGTACACAAACTACACATCAATAAGAACATACTTAAGGGAAAAATAAATAAATTTTAATTTCAATTTATAAATCAACATTCTACGAGTAAATAAAGAAGACAAATTTTGATTTCTTTCAACACATCATAAATTGTAAATACCTATGTATAGATGCTTCACCATTTTTGAACATGTCAACTTACGTTTCAAGTCATTACTGAAACTTTGAATCTTTTGTACCCCAATAATCCTGATAAATGCTCCCAATAAATCAATAGTATTGCAACAAATTTTCAAATTTTATTTAAAAATTTTTCAATACCCATAAATTAAGAATCATAAGTAAATACAGAGACCTATATAAATTTTTTTAAACATAACTGCATGTAAATCCGACCGCACAACGACTTCGTTTATACATATAGTATTACATTGTCAAATTTTTATCGAATTTCATTTTTTTCAATTTTTCATCCACTTAATAAATGTTTTGATGAAGGTAGGTTGCTACTTTGTGTTAGACTACACGACTACAGCGACTGGCCAGGTATACATATAGCAAACTATCAACAGCACACACGGTACAACATTTTTCAAAAAGGGTACAATGAACCAAATAATATGGAAATTTGTCCGAGCAAGTAGTTGATAAACTGGCGCACATTTTGTAAGCTTAGGAACACAACATAGTCGTTTACAAGGGTTACAAAGCGATTCTTGAGAAAGATAACTTATTTGTTCACATTTCTGAAGAAGATTATACCCTTGTTTTTGGTAAAAAATTTATCAACTTAAGTAAATCATTTCATTTTATATTATAAAAAAAAAGGGAAAGAAAAACGAAAAATAAAAAAAAAAAAAAAAACATAAAAAAATACGAACAATAAGACAAAAGAAGAAAAGAAAACGAATCCCGTCACCGGCACCGCGACTAAAGTTAAACTTGGATAATTTTTTCTTATATATATTATAATAAAACTGGAAGGTCAATAAATCTGAAACACTTACTCGGCGTTGGTTTCTGGCGTTGGCAAGTCACCAATAGTAGTCAGCGTCAACGTAGACCAATACAACGAACCTAGATATTTTCTCGTCAGCGTAGCGTAGTCGCCTGGCCTGTAAGGATATACCCAATCACCTTTGAAACCTTCCGCTTCCGAAAGTAAATAATAAAAACAGCCGAACCAATGGGCTAATATTAACAGTATATGGATCAAATTCACAACCCGCCATAAATTCGGATACACTGTCCTCGACTCCACCATGTAATAATAATCGTAAACACGATAAACCTGCGAAAAAAAATACACAATTTCAAAAATTCTTAGCCTATATTCTATATACGAGTACATGCATGTAACTGGTTAGATATGCTTTGGTATGTAATATGTATACAGATATAGATACACTTAGCCTAGGTAGTATATCGACCATATTTTGTTGAGTAAGTCGTTATTATAGATGGTGTAATTTATTAGTATTATGTTCACGATGTGCTTCCCTTTGGTGCCGCCTCCCCTTTTCCTGTACATTTAAGCTTATTATCGTCGTCATTATACTGGATAAAAGAATTGTTAAGTTTTCCGACAAGTTTTATTACCGGCTATATTTTCTTTCCATAGTTAAACATTACGATTCAACTGGACAAAGTGTAATTTTACTAAAATTTATGCCTGATCCCTAAACTTTGAATTTTGAGTTGTTGCCAAAACATGAAAACGAACATACAACTGAATTGATAAGCATTTGCAAGCTGTACTTTTTAGTTTTTTCTTCTCTCGAGCCTTTAAGGGAGGGCTGAGGGCTTATTAAAAATGCATTCATAATCGTCAGACTTTTAAGTAGGTATTCAAATCGTGATACGATGTTATTGCCAGCACCAGAAGTATAAATATGCGTAGGCATATCATTTTTCAAAATTTTTTAATTTCGCCTTGAACACAGCATTGAAAAGAGCACTGAAGTTGGTTTTCGAGGTCTGAAAATTCGTTGGTAAAAATTTTGGACCCCTAATTCACCCCTACGCTCCGATATCGTCATTAATGTGTTCGAAACATGATACTGGTTTGGTACAATTTTGAAACCACACTTTTTAGATGTATACTTGACCTCTTCATCACATCTATATTTTTTTCAAAATTTTATTTCATAAGTCCCATGGTAAAAATTTGAAAAAATTAAAATAGGGAGAGTGAAATAGAGCCATAGGTATTTTTATTGCAACTATTTTCGTATTTGGCATAATTGCAGCTTGTAAAAGAAGAAAATTGCAGCCAATTAGCAAAGTTCCTGTAAAGGTCTCTATTGGACCATAGGAGCACCCCCTCACCACCATTTTTGGACCATGAGTACGTAAATGATATTGCTGTTGTATACGTATGAATCGAACCTTTAGAACACGAATGTGATGTTGGATTTTCAATTCGACTCCTATAAGTATCTCATCCAAAAGGGAAGCCGGGGAAGTGGTACCAAAAATTCAGTGAATATTAGCTGTACTATAAAGAAACCGAAAACGTTGCTATGGTTCCCATATTTAAAATAATACATCTATTTGTAAATCAAAGAATAGAAAATCACTGCGGATAAGAATGAAATCCGTTTGAGATCTTTGATGGACTATAACAGCACCCTCTCCCTCTTCACTCTTGTTTTAGGTGACAGCGATATTTGCTTGATTACAAGGAGAAGGATATCTAAAAATTTTTTGTTGCTATATACGTGTAAGCCCTATTATAAATGGTAGTGTGTTGCCTGTGCGACCTATATAACTCCGAATCTCCAATCTCCTTCACTCTCCTGCTTCATTCTCATTTTACGAACTACTACATTGCTTGTGGAAAAAAATTTTTGGTATACCGATCATTTTACGATTTAAGTGCTGCTATATCACAAACGTTTCGTTGATACCCATGTTAGAACAATTATGATGAGTATTATCATCCATGAATTCACTTTTCAAAAAGCAATTTTTGTCTTAATTTGTGGGAATCTACTAGTAATCTGACTTCCAAAAAAATTAAACAAAAAATGGAAAGTTAAAAATTCACGAAAAATGTTCGTATAAAGTGTTTAAATAGGGGTAATTAGACCAGCTGAACACGAATTCAACGTTGGTTTTTTTGTGCGAGTGCTTCGAACTTCGTAATCGTGCAACGATGTTTTCGAAAGAAAAAATAAATGGATAAAGAAGACAGTTTTTCGCATTTTTGAAGGTTTTCCACAGTAAAACAATTCTGAAAAAAATATATGTTATGCAAATGGGTTTACTATATAATGTATATTTTTTTCGTTATTCCAGGTCTGAAACGACATGTAGATATTTGATTTTTAAATTTAAAAAGGCGCATTTCGTGATGAAAAAATGATCGAAAAAATTTAAAAAAGACTTCCAGAGATCACCGTTGGTATGGTCCATCAACCCTGCAAGTTTGCAAAAATTCCTTTGAGAAATGTAGAATATAAAAATTTGTAAGCTAAACTCGTACTTCGAATATATTTAAGAAAATATCAGGGGGTAGGAGTGAGATAGAAGGCCAAAATTTTTGCCAGTGAGTTTTTAAACTTTAAAAGCCAACTTCCGCTGAATAGTTTGAAAATCCCAACCAAGAGTTGATTCACCCGTTCTTACCCAACCGGGCTTCATTGTCGGTATAAATAATCAAAAACTTTTTCAATCAGAATCGATAAATCGATTATAAAACAAATTCATCAAAAATCTCATTTTCCAATGGGCAAAAAATACAACTCGAATGAATCAGGTGTTTTGGTGGAATACTTGTCTATATCTATAGAGGGTGTTTCATCTCAATAGCACCCGCTTCATACCACAAGTAGAGCAACACAAGTTGGACTCGTGTAGCACCGATTGACTATTCAAAACCTGGCAGGAGCTAGGCTAATGGTCTTTAAATTTTTCAACTTCAAGAAATTTGGAGCAATTTTTAAAAAATTTCAATTCATGAACTAAAAATGGTGAAAATATCCAGTTTACGACAAAATGGGGCAAATATAATGTAGTATTTTTGTAAAAAAAAAATAGGGACTTAGATGGTATGGTTCGTAAAATATGACGAATTTAATGTAAAAAAATGATTGAAAAATTTGAAAATTTTCT
>FIZR01026575.1:0-10581 GCA_900060175.1 Ferrisia virgata
TTGTTCCGATATTGACTAAAAAGTGAAATCGTTTAAAAACTGTCTCATATGCTGCTTGTCGTTTTCGAAGTTCAATCTGTACTTTATCCAAAGCTGCAAAATAAACCTCGATTTTGAGCTTATCTCTACCTGTCAAAACAACTTCATTTTCTATGGAGTCATCTGATAGAAGTTTATGCATGCGTTTCATATCATATACTTCTTCAGTAATATCTCTAGCTTTTCCAAATATTCGGCAAACATCTCGTCGCTTCTCAACGAAGAACAAAAGCTCATTAAACCTTGATAAAGATCTACAACAACACCTAAATCAATGTTCACCAACTGTAGACTCTCGTTTGTTTTAAAAAAGGTTTTCAATAAATCGTTCCAAAATATCATCACAAAAACAGACTCAAAACGGCTCAATTTGCTTTTTAAACCGGCTGCTTTACATCGAACATCAGATTTTTTTGTGGCTTTCCTGAACATTTTACAATTTACATGCAAGGCGTGTTTTTTTGGTAAAAATTTGCCGCCCCTAAAATGTACCCACTGCATACAGGTTTCCAAAAAGAGAACAAAACTTGGGCCACCCTAGTGTGCATATATGTACTGTGTTTTGGAGCAAATGACAAATTGGTATCATTATTAATTTTTTTTCTATAAATATTCGAAGTGAACTATAGGTTTGGATGAAAATGAAATTTTGAAAATATCATATCTCAGTCCCTTCAATTTTTTCAGTATGCCAACCATTATACATGTAAGTGTTGTAAGTTGACCTATGACTGGTACAAGGTAAGGAAGGTAAAAGCGAAACACTCAGCATAAATAATAATCTTACACAATACACACGTTTTAGCAAACGTAATCCTATCAATCGAAAAGCATATCGCAGTCGTCGAATTATTTCGACATAACGTCGCGTCGTCGTCGTCGTCGTCTTCGTCGGCATCATTATACTCGAACATGAGCGACAAGTTTGTGTCTTTAAAATTAAAACTCATTGTTTATTATCAGACAGAATGTACAATTAGACCGGCTTTCGTTTTAGTAAAAGCTAGAAATTCCCAAAAGGTCGACCCAACCGAGCGTATCGTTCAAATTTCAAACTATCGCGAATTAAATACCTAAACAGCCAGTAGGTTATTTATTATTTATTAAATATTGAATATTTAACTTCGAAATCAAGCCACTACTTCGACCATCTCATCCTCATCGTCATCTATACTCTAAGGTATTTTATTCGCCTAGACAGGAAAAAAATTTTTAAAAATAAAAAACCATCATCGCGAAAATGTCGAAATGTTTGTAAACAGAGGTGCGTTTATTTTTCTCTACAACCTTCTATTTACCGTAAGTACCTCAGTATATACTTTTCATAATAAGGATACTCTTTTTTCTAAACGTGTGTAGTAGGAGTTTTTTTTTTTTTTACAAAGCTGCAGTGATTACTAAAATGCACGTGTAGCGTAGCTATCGTTGGGTATTTTTCCTTTCGCCTCATTCGCTTTTTAAAAACTACCCCATCGATGGGCGATGATGTTGGCTCGTCGAAGCGAAATATGTTGTACAGTACGAATTTTTCAAACTTTCTTCGCATCTGCATATGCACACGATATGGCTTTAAGGCTTTCTATTTTTTTTTTTTTTTTTTTTTTTTTTTTTTAAGGGTTTTTTTTTTTTTTTTTTTTTTTTTTTTTTTTTCATCTAAAATACGTCGACTATTCGAAAGATTCTATGTGCATGCACGAGTATGTAGGAGGTACGTGTATTTCGTACGGTTCGGCGCATTTTTTTCATATTTTTACCCAGCTGAATGTATTTTATAAGAGTAGGGTAGATACACACACGTATGCGCCTGTTTACATTATTCCAAACATTTGAATTTCTCTGACGATGCGATCCGATGGTTCAGAACGTGCTGCTTATTACTTAGTCGACTGCCAAAGCCAATACCATCGACATCGTTTCGTTTTATAATTAACAGCCCCTTTCGAGCCTTCCAGCTTCCAAATCCAGCAACGAAAATATTCCCATTTTTTGACAGAGATAACGAGAAGCAAAGGAGGGGCTGCCATTGAAATAAAATTTTATCCATAGGTACCGTTAGCTGTATCAAAATTGCCTTCGGTATGTAAAAAAAAAAAAAAAAAACCAAAACTTATTCGTAAAAAGGGTGGATTTGAAAATAATTTGATCCGTTGGAAAGAGCAACGATAGGTATCCATTTTATTTTACTCGCTCGTAGCAGCTATTCGTATTCGTATACAAGGGATTAGATCTTTTACAGAATAGGCTTGCTGATACAAAGGTACAGACAGGTACATGACTACATGTATGTGTATGAGTGTGATCCTTGGCCGAAATATTGGGTGAGCCGTATTGACGAAAAAATGCTGCATATTTCAATTTTCTGTTACTTCATGCGATATAGATGGCCTAAACTTAAACGTGGCAATGCGTTGTGTTGGTTGAGAAATACTCTAGGGTTCAGTTTATATTTTAGCTTGTTTTAAATTTTCTTCATGCAAAATATGTAAAAAATTTTCCATTGGCATTCAACGTAGTACAATTCAAGTTAGATGCATGCAGAATGGTTTGCAAATCTAGAGTATCGCAATCGCAGCTGCTGAGTGATGAGGATCCAAAATTTTGACGATTTTTAAAAGTTTTCAGCTCTAAACCTGACAAATAATGCAGAGATATTTAATTCCTATCAAAATATTATATACAGGGTGTTAAGCTTTGATAATACCTCCTTCATACCACGTGTAAAGCAACTCAAGTGGGATATATGTGTAATGTTTTGTCTATCTCAATCATTGAAGGGGTAAAGATACACATATCTGAATTTTTCCCCTAAAAATCTGTACTCATTTGAAGTTTATATCCGGAAATGCTGGAGACGTTTGGTTTGCATCAAAGGGTGACATGAAAAATGTAGTATTTCCAGTAAAAAAATTGAAAGTATAGGTGAAGTGGTTCCTGGAATATCTTGAATAATGTAAGAAAAAATGCTATAATTTTGCAAACAAAATTTCAAATGTTCGGCCTCAATTTTCGGAAAAACTCATAAGTATCCAATATTTGCTGCATGTTGTTTAGTAATCGTAGAATACCATTATGAAAGAAATTTTGTACTGTTTTTCGGAATAAAATTTTCCATAAAAAATTTTTTTTGCAAAGAACGTAGTCTTATCGAAACATTTATTCAATTTTTCTGTATTTTCTCTGAATTAGTTCAATATTTTCGCAAAAACAGCTCTTTAATGAAATTTATATTTCTATGGATTTTTTTTTTTCGAAAAAAGCTAAAAAATTGTAATATGAAATCTCACCCCCTCCTGATACCTAATCAACTTGCAGAAAATTATATAATCGTGTGAGGTCCGTAAAAACCAAATATTGCATTTCTTTTCCATTTTTTATTTTCCACCGCTTAATTTTCGGAACAAAGCTCAATATAAAGTTGTTATAAGATTCTATAGATTTATCCGCCATAGGCTTTTCTTCGGAAGGTATAATAGTTCGTTTGAGAGGTAAATTAATGATGGAACTGAAGAAAGGAAATTTCTGAAAACTTTTCCATTGTAGAATGGAAACTGTTACACTCAAATTTCAAAATCATGTATAAACATTTTTAAATGTATCATTCAAAAACCGTCGAACGATTTTTTTAATTCAAGGCATGCAAGTAATGATAACTACACATTTAACAAAAAAAAATCAAGAGACTGGTGAACAGCTTTCTAGATCTGAAGCTTACGTTAACAAAGCAAAACAACGAATAACAAAACACAATTCAACAAAACAAAGGCTTATTATGTCAAAATTTATGAAAATTATGGAAAAAAGTATAATTCGTATGGTAAAACATGCGTATGTGATAATAATCTACCTTCAAAACGACAAGAATAAAAATAGAGATCTGCCGCTCCATTTTTCACCATATCCGTGTACAAAAGAATTGTTAATTTAGAAATTTTTTCAGCACAAAACTCTCTAAGTAGGTAGCTAGGTAGTAAGTACAAGTACACTAATCAGGTATCCTTCTGGAGAATGTTAAAAATCTTTTTTTCAATTTACTGGCTAACGATTACAATATATCTGGTGAGCAAGATGCAGATACATGCCAATACGACATAAATTACCTCTGTATCGTTATATAATTAGTAAACAGTTGTGAAATACCCTACGCAGTATACATTTAGTATTTTTAAGATAGCACAAAATTGAGAATTATTAGTTTAAAGCCATAGCTCCGTCTCGGCGGCATGAAGCGTATAACTGATTAAAATTATTTACAATTAACACACACAAAAAATGAAAAATGTTGTCTTTAATGGTAGAGGTTATTTTACTAACCAAAAGTATGGCATAATGAATAAGTTGATCATTCGGAAACATTGGCAACATTTGCATACCTTTGATGTTTCAGGGGTAATATATGCATACTAGATAAATACAATGTGGTCAACCAACTATGTGTAGCCTTTGAAGAATCGCATCAATCCAGAGTTTCATTAAAATTACTTAATTATTTGAAAAAATTAATTTAAAATTTATCTTCATATACGAAACGCTTGATAGAAACAATGTATAGGTAACCCAAACAGCATAGTAAAATAAGTTGCACATTTTTTGAATGTTCAATTTTTTCGCATCACTTTGCATACATTAAACTGAGAAGAGTACCGAAAAAGAAATATAATATTTTTGAAAGCTCAAATGCTAATAGGTAGGTATTTATTTAATGTTATTATTTTTTTTTATTGCTTTAATATGATCCACGAGGTATAATCCGTCCATGTAAAACATCCCAGCTCCATCTATCTTCTTTTTTCATTTTTAGAAAAGAAAATAGTACTGAAAAGGGTGAAGAAAAAAACCTGTTATTCTTTTAGAGGTTCACTTTACTTTTAAATAATTTTCAAGTAGGTACCAGAGTAATGTACAATGTATAGGCCATCAATACAACTTAAAGTGTGTCTTTACACCGAAGAATTTTTATTTTGAATATTGCAAGCAGAAATCTAAGTTTGCATTTATTTTGATGCGTTGGAAAAATTTTGAAGGTTCAAAAGTTTTAATGAATGTAGCATAACCACATGAAGATGGAAAACCAATAACAGCTTGAATATTATAAAATGTATAAGGACAGGTTGAAGGGCAATTCCACTATTTCCCAATCCATGTTGGCGAACGTGTACTATGGCTCTGTACAGAGCGATACAAAGGATAACATCATTTTTTTAGTCAATTATTTTAAAATGAAGTTTCAAAAATACATATTTACAATCATGAAAAAAAAAAAAAATGCAAAAAAAACACTCTAAAAGGAGTAGAAGAAGATACTTGGATTTCATATGGTTTTCATACCATCGTGTAATCATACTATTCATACTGAAACCTTAAAACATTTAAAACTTATTCAATACTTCAAACTAAACTTGAATGAAAATTTTTACCTGCCATGTTTATACTGCAACTTCTTAAACATGAAGTCCTGCCTTTTTAAAAATATATTCTTTTTCATTATACTAGGCGAGTATAATTCCTAAGATTATTATGCACAGTGTCGATTGTTAGATTTGGTTATTTAATTTGATTTTGGAAATGAAGAATAAGATTTTTTTATTTCGGCTGCATTGTCGTGTATGCTTAAGTTCGTTGTTTGGATTTTCATACCAAGGATTTGATCGAAGTTTTTACATTTAAAAAGTAAACGAAGAATTGAAGTAGGTTTGGTATAGCAGAATTGGCACTTGGGTTTAGGAGATTTTTGAAATAGACGGTTGTGGGTAAGTTTGGTGTGACCAATCCAAGTCGAGTAATTGTTACTTCCTCAAACTGTTTTAAGTGCGATTAATTTTTCCAAGGTTTTATGAATTTTTTATGCTGTTGAAACAGTTTATTTTGTGTTTTTGAAGACCAAATGTCTCGTCAATTTGAAAATTCGACGTGGATAAGGATATTTTTAATGTCCTCAGTAGATAAGGGAGCTGATAGTGGAAAAGATAGTGGTGGATTTTGTGTAATTAATCCATTAATTTGTTTACAATAATTCGAACACGGATTGATACGTACCAGGTGTTTCACATTAATCTCATTTCCCTTATGCCTGTAAAATTTCATTTTTGCTCAAATCTGTCTTCACTTTGAGAATTCATAGAAAGGAATGTTTTAGAATAATTTAATATCTAACCATTTGATGAGTGGAAGATCGATTTATATTTTAAATCAAGTCTATGAAGCATTGAATAAATCCTGGATATTTATCTAATTTCTCATCACTTCTCAATCAAACAACTCGCCCCATATTCATCTCAAAATCGAACGTAATGTTTGTTATGGTTTATGAATTTATAGCACGTGCGGTTGATGGAAAAAAATTCTCGATAAAAAATCGTACACAACCTGCAATAACAAATCGGTTTGCTTAATTCAAAGATTCACTGTGTAATTTTGTGTCACCGGTGTTACAAACAAATAAAAATTTACGACTTTCTTTACGAGTACAAGACAGTTATCTGAAATGTTGAAGAGACAAAAAAACTACTTTGAATAAAATATAAAATCGTAGTACCTGCAACAAAAAAACATGTTTCAAGTACTCACGAAAATCCCACATGTTTGTATTACCTACTGCAGAATGTATAAATAAAATTAAAATAAACCTGCTTGTTTTTTAAGTGGGTAAATTTTGCAAACCATTCCATCGTGGAGTTAGGTCTCTTGTGGCAAGAGATGGCACACATCCACTAAATTCTTTGATTTCTGACGTACTGACCCGTTCCGTCTAGAGTCTTATATGGGGGAATTGGCAGAAGAAAGTTCAGATCTTCTTCCTTTGATCAGTTTTCCTTGAAATTATCCTTGAACTGCTAACATGAACGCACCACTTTCCGAGATTTTATGAGCAATGTGCTTCAGTTCGCAATGTATTGGTTTTTCATCACACCACTCATATTGTGAAATATTTTCCTGGCCATACCTATTCGGCATTTGATTTCATTCTGGTCTCTTCCATCGTTGCTTATTTGTACACCTAGATACCAAAATTCTTTTACATTTTCTATTTCTTGACCATCAATATTAACCTTTATTGCATTATCATTTGCTGTTGTTCTAATAAAACTTCCTTAGCCCTGCATGAATCATTTTGTTGTTCATCTTCTGAATTTGCGCTTCACTGTCGGCAATTATTACTTTATCACCACCCGTGTAGCTTGTTTCGTTGATCATTTGGCCGCTGATTTTCAGCCCTAGCCCTTAAATTTTGGCTTACATATTTCGTGATTTGATCTGCATATATGTTGAAAAGTCACGGAGAGAGTGAACATCCTTGCCTCACTCTTCTTTTGATTTGACGTTTTTTATCCGAATATTACGCGCCTAGCTTTATGTTTGCGCTTTGATTTCATAATAAGCTCTTTATTATTATGTGCAGATCTTTATCATCAATGCTGTATTTTTTCAATATTTAAATAAGCAATTCGTGATTCACTGTAACAAGTGCTTTCTAATTGTCGATGAAACACGCAATGATATCCCTATTTGCATTTAGGGCTTTTTGGATAACAACTTTTCTCGTTCAAATTGTCATCAAGTTTCTTCTCAATCCTGGCTTTTATTATTGCCAGTAGAAGCTTCAACGAATGACTCATCTGCGCAATGTTTTGATCTTCAAAGCTTTTTTGAGAAGAACTTTTTTCTGATATTGGTATAAAATTTATAGCTTTACCATCTTCTGGGGGCACATTTTCATCGTATGTTTTGTTGATTATTATCAAGAGTTCTTTTTCGTATTTAGGTGTAATGTGTTTCATCACATCTATTGGGAGGGCAACTTCACTTGTTGCTTTGTGGTTTCTGGCTCTTTTGATAATCTTCTGCAACCCTTTCAAATAGATCTTAGTTGCTGACTCTTGAGTTCGATGGTCAATTTGTGACAGTTGTGTTTCATCTTCATGCAGACCTTTGACATAATTCAGCCAAACATCTTCTGTTTCGTTCTTATTGATGCAGTATTTTCCATCTTTTCCTTTTATGCACGCAATTCTGGTATTTTTTTTCTTGCGAGTTTGCATCATCTGTTTTATTTTCGTGTGCATTTCTCTATAATTGTGTTTAGAATGTAGATCTTCAATTTCTTGGAATCTTTCACCATAGGCACCATTTGCTCTTCTCTGCTGCGTATGCTTTTTGAATTCCTTTATTCAAACTGTGATACTCAGGTCCATTTGTACTGTTCACACATCTTTGTTTGTCCTTAAGTTCCAGGATTTGAGCTGTCATTCATGGTTTATGCTCTTTCATTTCCTTGACTGGTAACACAGACTCCACGAGGACTACATATCTTCAACATTTTCTATATGTTTGAGTCTTTCTTCATTCAGCTTCTTCAATTCAGCTGCATTTCGGCAAAGTCAGCAATCATTTAGCCTCTCTCACAGACCATTTCATCGGAGTATTTTCTTACCCATATCTCTGATTTAACAACAGAAAAAAGAAACTCCTTATTTGTACGAAAAGAAACAAGCTTTTAGCTATAAATAATTAATAATACCGGCAAGAAAAAATTAATTTCGTTTTGTATTTTGTATTTTTCTTTCAACTTAAACATAGGTACCTTTTCTTTCTACAGGAGTTCCCTTTCAATTTGAAATATTCTCGAAAAATATTATACAGAAATTTTTGTATCTCGTTCCAAATATAATCGAAATGTAATTGAAAAATATGAAAAAAAAAAAAAAGAAGAGGTGGACTCGTTCTACACAGCGAATAAAAATTTTCGACTTTTCAAAAAATAAACCAGGCGATAAATTACATTTTTTTTTTTTAAAAATTACTCGTCCTACAAAAGTAATTATTTTGGGTGAGAAATTTACGCCGAAATTACTAAATATATCCACGAAAACAACTCATCCATCACGTACAATTTCTTTACTTCTTCGTCGGGTCGTCTTCGTTTTCGACGACGAAATTAATTCAACATTGAGAATATCATTCTTTCTTTTTATTTTTCAAAACCAAAACACTCCTTTACCACCGAAGTTGTATTTATTCGTTAACGTGGAGGTTGTAAAAAAGAAAAAAAAAGTGATAAGGATACTACAGCCAATGAACACGAAACCCCGAAGAAAAATTTACAGTACGTACCATCCATAACATGAGAGCGAAACGATTGAAGAAAAATCCAATATTTTGGAAAGCTTACAAATTGTTTTACTAAATTCAACGGGTCATTTATGTCGTAATAAAGTATAGTCCGTACGACGCTGAAATTATGTCCTATACAAACATACGAGTATATTTTCCATTCGATAAAATCTTTATTCCGACAAATAATATTATATTGAAACCATGGTCGTTCATCGATACAAGTATGTTTATAAGTTATATTCCAGACACCAAAACCAGCAAACCACTGCACTTTCAGCACAAATCTCGCAAATGTATGTAGTAAATTTTAATCAAGTGCAGCCCAAGTTCATTTTTTTCTCATCTCAGACCGCATCAACTGTAGTCCTGAACATTATCTTATTTGTGTATCGCATCAAAGTTAAAACTGCGGACTCACAATTCTCTGAAAATTGTACCTACATATCAACGTAACGCACAATTCTTTCACTCTGTACCTATTTACACACGAACACACGCAGACATACGTACCAAAAACATAGAAAAACGAAATTTCGTATACCATTTTCTTTTCCACTGCGAAATATTTCGACGTAGAACGAATTCTTAGCCGTATTATCGTTTGTAAACGTTTTCTTTATTCTTTTACTTTCTTTTCAATACACGTCTCGTGTTCGAAGCGCACAGTCGCAGGAAAAAAAAAAGGAATTCTGCAAAAAGAATAATATTTCCTTCGTATTTCTGGTTTTTCGCTTCTTTTTTTTTTCACGTCCTGTCTTTCTCTCACAAAGACTCGACGAAATTAAAGACTTTTTTGAAACGCACGTGTCGTACCGTTACATTGTAAACATAACCGATGACTTGTTAAGACCTTCAAACTTGTCTGGGTACTGGACAAGTCTAGCTTGGTAGGTTTATCACCTAGAATTTTTTCAACGCGAACACATACTCGTATCAGTGCACACAATACATACGAGTATAGGTAGCTATATCTATGTACTTAAAAGCTCAACTCGAAAAATTTAACTGCAGGATAATACAAGGATAATGTTTGTTCGGCAATGGGAAAGAAAAGTCACCTTTAGAAGTTAGCCTACCTACGGCTTCATGCATCAAAGCAGCTATGAAATTTCAAAATTTCTTAACTTTTTCGCTCCAGAATTTTTTTCTGGTCAATAAGTATAAAATTTTTCGATTACAAGTATCACCAATAATTGTCTTGAGATTTGAAAATATTTTGGCAATCTTTACATAATTTGGTACATTTTATTTAATTTTAATATGACTAAAATTCACGAGTAAAGACGGAATTTACCTTGTTTATGTAACAGATGAAAAAATTGCCAAGGGTTTTTTTTTTTTTTTTTTGAATTGAAAAGTTTATTATTTACATATTCCAGCGGCAAATAGCGCTATACTATGTATAAATTAATATTAAGCTTAAATTATAAG
>FIZR01026576.1:0-22851 GCA_900060175.1 Ferrisia virgata
AAACTCAATTTTGATAATCGATTTGTAAAACTCAATTTTGATAATCGATTTGTAATACTTGATTTTGATAATCGATTATTGAAAATGATTGATCTTAAAAATTGATTTTGACAATTTTTTTGCGATAATCGATTTGATGTTCCATGTGTTAAATTTATTGTAATCATACACCTATAAAACTCAGTTCTGATAATCGATGTATAAAGTTGATTGTAATTTGTAATGATTGATTTGTAAAACTCCATTTTGATAATCGATCAGTAATACTTGGTTTCAATGATTCGTCTTCATAATAAATTTCAATAATCGATCTATAAAATTCAATTTTGATCATAGGTGCACAAAACTTAATTCTGATGTTTTCTATAAACCTCGATTTTGGTGATAAATTTTTATAATTAATTGATTTTGATTTTCTCAAATTCGATTTAAAAATCGATTTCAATTATAAAACTGTTCTTGTGCAGATGGATTTTGATAATCGATCTGTAAAACTAGTCTTCTGAGTTTTTTCTACTTGTGCTTGTATCGGCTTCGATTATTAACATATTTTGAAACATCGATATGAAGGTTAATTTTAATGATCGATATAGTGACGGAATTCGATAAAATCCCAAGTGTTGATCTCGGTTTGTAAAATTTCTTTCAATTTCGTACCTATTTTTATTATTTTAAAATGTTTTTATTTTTGTTCTTTGAAATTTTAATAATAACCGAACTGGAATTATACGTATTCTTGATCGACGACTCTTTGTACCATGTGACCTTTGAATACTTTTAATGGTAAATACATCCAAAATTTGTATGCAGCATACTCGAATACCGTAGACCGAAAGTAAAAATAATCATCTCATAAGTACGTATCTTTTTTGTGTGCACCTGTTTGTAGTGCAGATAGACACACGCACATGTATCGTACACACGTTGTACATGGAATTCTCGTTGGCAAAGAATTATCGAATACAGGAAAGGAAATAGCTGCTGGAATTTACGATACGTCAATTATTAATTGACGACGAATGCCTACTTGTTACTCGTTACGACTATAACGAGTCGAAAAAGAAAGAGTTATGTATCTATAAGCACTCAACGGCGAGCATATACATCAAGTTTGGAAAGCTTTCGGGTTCTAGTTGGAATATCATCATCATCATCATCATCATCATTACTACCACCATCCTTCTCCTTCTCATCACCATATCGCATCGCATGTATGTATAGGTATAGGTATCTGTATTCGTGACAGGCTAACAACATAATCGAACGTGTTAATTTGTTGTACGGACGGACGGACGGACGTCGGTGTCTCGATGACGAGAAGCAGTACATAAAACAAGAATATAACAGTAGCAGTATCGCTCGTTAATAACAGGAAGCAACCGAACAACGCAAATGTATATGGTATATAGCTGGAGGTGGCACTGGCACTGGCACTGGCACTAGCGTTGTATTAGAATACGAAGTAAAGAAAGGAAGAACCAAACTAGCTAGTAACTAGGTACCCCACCTAGCAAGATAATACAAATAAGTTGAGGAACTAAGAGTACAGAAGATATCTCGTCAATGCAGAAGATGCAATATGCGATGGTGTCGAACATAGGCAACTCGTTAAGTCTACAGGCGCTCGTGGACCTAGTTTTTAGGTGAAAAATTATCGAGTTATGTAAATAAATGCGATAATTATACTTTTAAAATAATTCCAGTGCCGATGCGGTAAAAACGCTGATGGCTTCGAGACTACCTTCGTTCGAGAATTCGCTTAATTAAGTTAATGGTGTAAGTATTTTGCACGAGAATAGAAGACGATCTCGATGCAGCTAGAGTGAAAATCCAACCTAGCTTTCCAACGTTTAACATTTGGCCTATGTGGAGACAGCCAAGGCGCGCAGAAGGTTACGCCATGCCCATGCCATGCCATGCACGATGAATTTATCGAATTAAAAAAAAAAAAATAAAAATAAAATAAATAACAAAAAATTATAATTTACGTTCGTAATAGAACTTAATCTCTTCGTACCAATCACGACGAATTATCCGGATTTATGGAAAATGCCGCCGCCATGCCATAAATTGCACATCCCATGTTCAATGATTGCCGAAGTGATCAAGTAAGCGGACCTTCATCATCATATCTACGAAAGGAAGAAAGAAAGAAAGAAAGAAGAAGAAGAAAAAAAAAGAAAACCCGTCATAATGTAGAGAAAGGTAGGTAATCGTTTATATGTGCGAAGAGTAGGTACTTTAACGTTGGCCTGCATCATGGTTGGTCGATGCCTATATCGCGATGTGATGTTTGCCAATTTACGCAGCAGGCAGAAGTTGTTTCAGCAGCCCGAAGGGCTTTCGGGTAAATCACCTTTTCACCCGCTGCTAATTGGTGTAATAGGATAATTTAATGGTGATTACATCATCGTCCATGTGTATACTGGTCGTATACGAGACGACCAAGCCAAGGGTCCATATTCGACGTACAGGTAGATGGATGTTAGCGATGATGCTGGTCCAACAGGTACCTCTGGCTGTCGTGTACCTACCTACATCAAAATTATGCACTTAACTACACCTTATTTTACATTACCCGATCATGTAGCCGGTTGAAAAAAAAAAAAGTTCGATCGTTACATTGTACCCAGACCTACGAGTACGTAGATCACAAAGTAGTACCATAGCTCGTGGAGTTTTCACTTTTTTTTTTTTTTTTTTTTTTTTTTTTTTTTTTTTACTTTCAATGTTGCGAAGAAGATTCGCGTGCTAAAGGAAGAACGAGGAACAAAAAAAAAAAGGGTACACATTTGACCTTTCGGATTAAAAACGCGGCCAAGCTGAGCCGGTAGCACGTGAATTTTTTTTACCCGTTTCGGGTAATCTGATCGACGAAAATTTTGCATCACGAATTAGGTCATCGTGGCGATGCGATGGTGTCGCCTTATGTTACATTGCAATACGTTCCTAAATAAGTGTACGTATAAGTTTAAAATTTTCAGCTTTTATTAATGCGACGATCTCACGAGACGCGTATAGCACGAGAGCTGCAAATATTCCAATCAGACGAAGGTACCGCCGAATACACCAATAACGTGCTCAGGTGTTAAGGTGCTCTCTGTGCTGGTTTTTTTTCCTCCCAAAGGTGATATGGTTCGGTTCGTGGAATCGACAAGACCGAACGACGACGTGCTAATAATGATTTTAATCGGCGCGAATAAATGTAGCGAAAGTGGTGCTCGTGTGCGACGGTCGTGTATATGGCGATGACTAATATGGGTATTTGGATCGAAACTGTTATGTTGTTGCTGTGTTTTATCCGCAAATGGTGTATTATTGTTGGGTACCTTAAGACATGTGCAGGAAGTAGAGATCTTTTTCGGAGATGAGCTCGTTGACGATTTCGATGCATCTGTAAATGGTGTACTCGATGGTGTAACAGCTCGCCTACGTTTTAGATCGAGTTCCTGGGCAAGATTTAGAGGCTTTTGGATGCAATGGATTAAGAAATGGGGAAGGGGGTGGGGAGGAGGGCAGCGGGTTGAAATCTATTTTGTGGTTCGCGAAATACGCTGTGATCATTTTAAAGGTATTTTTGACGTGATATTTCAAGCTTATCATTTTGTTCATCAGGTTGAGTAATTTTGTATTCAGCTTTGCAAGTACTGACCAAATAAAAAAACGCTTAAATCTTGATTTGCTCTTTTTATTTGGTCAGATCTAAAGAAATATGGCAGCCATAGTCGACTGACTGGGGTGTTGATGCGCAAACACCACCTTCAGCATCTTGGAACGGACCCCATTTCATGGGTTTAGTTTACTCAGCCAGGCCATATTTTTTCCCTTCAGTTTGCTTCTGTGTGAAATTAAAAACTCAAGAAGTGGCAATCTCACCATATCCCCCCTCCTAATTGACCTAGGAGGCTGATTTTTGGATATGTTGTACAACTTTGAATTTTCTATCGATTGAATCAAAAAAGTACAATTTTTGTGATTTCAGCTCCTCAGCACCCTCCTCCCCCAAATTTGGCTACAGCTGAATATTGATCGGAGGTTATCCTCTCTCCAGAATGTTAAATGGCATGCCTGTCGAAGCTTATTCCCAAAATTTGATTGATTTTCGTCGGTATCGAGCTGAGTAAATAATTTTTTAATTTCGGGCCAAAAAATAAAAATAAAAAATACATATGTAATATGAGCAAAAATGGTCACAATAGTCTTATATGACCCCAAAACGGATTTTGTTGATGTTCCCTCCTCAACCGTCGAAGGTCGATGGACCGTAATAGTTTGGTTTTCTTGGACAACATGACATAGAAAATTCGGCTAAAAATTTAAAGATTAAATTTTTTTTAGTGTGTAAATTATGGAAAAATCGCTCAAAATGTCATTTTATGGATCAAAAACACGAGATATAGGAAACAGTGGCGTACGCAGGAATGGCTCAGAGAAGGAAGTTTCCACGTTTTCTGTGTTCTATTTTTCGGATTTGAATTTATTAAAATGAATTAGGTGGTACGTCCGAGTGAAGGAAAAGCGAAATTTTGGAAAAATGGATTTGTTACTTTTTGAATGGTCAAAAGGTACATTTTCAGGAATTTTGAGAAAAAAATTAGCATAAATATAATATTTTTTCAAGTTTTTTTTAGCGGAAGGGACTAGTTGGATTCCCCCCTCCCCCTCCCATCCCCGCTGACCAGAAAAAAAAACACATTTCGAAGTGAATTTTCCTTTCGAAGGCCTAAAATAATGGAAAATCAATCAAAATTTCAAATGATGACAAAAATGTTATTTTACTGCTGAAAAATATATAAAAAATTGAAAAAAATCGTTGAAAAACTTTAATTTTTTGCTCCTAAGATGTAAAATGATGATAAAATCGTTTAAAACATCATTTTATGACTTTATAAAGACAAAACAAAAAAACACGTCAAAAAAGTTGATTTTTTACATTTCGGGTGTAATATGGTGAAAAAAATCAGTCAAATTGTCATTCTGAATCTTTTCAGACGAAGAATTGAATTTTATTACTCAAAAATTATGAAGAACTGAAAAAAACAAAAATCAAAAAACATGTAAAATATGGAAAAATCCTTCAAAATTTCATTTTACAGATCAAAAAAAGTGAAAAGTTGTGAAAATTTTCAGAAATGGAAATACTCTTCCATAGACGTTACTTTTTGACTTTCAATGCGACGAAATAGTCATTTTATAGACCAAATAACAGGAAAAAATGAGAAATCTTACTGTGAACCATAAATTTATTACTTTGAATGAGTGAAGTAATGGAAAAATGACTCAAAATATAATTTTAGAGATTTTGGATATCGCCGGATTGAAAATATTCGAAGCCTGCGGCTAATAGTAGTTTCGAGGGCACCTGTTTTCCTTTTATCACCCCCTCCACCTCTCACATAATTTTTCATTAATTTTGCATGCCCATAAAATTCAAAAAGTTGGTGTAAAAATACAAGGTTCAACAACGCAGTAACATGAACTTTTTCAGGAAGAGAGGCGAGGGGCTATAAAAAATGGCAATAATGTTTATAAAATATTCAGCTCAAAGGCTGTTTTTCTCCCTCTTAAACAACGATAATTCTAGTGTTAAGATTGTGGTATGCATCTTCTGGAAAGTTTAGGCCCCCGGACTGTTAAGGCTTGGGACAAATTTTTCATTCAAAAATATCTTCAACTTTACACCATTGCACTGACTGGTTGACTGAAGTTTAGAATCGGTTTAAGGATTGAAATATTTATGCCTAATTATGAGATAAAATTCGAGATGGAAAAAAAAGACGAAAATTTTTTCATACCGCTGCACACTTCTTCACAGACCAGAGCTTAAGCTATTTAAAAAATTAATAAAAATTCAAAAAATGTTATGTTTTTTGTTTTGTAAACAAGATTAGTGGAGGACTGCTTTGCAAGAGTTCTGATGTAGGATAACAATCTAAATTCATTCAGTCACTGGAGCCTTTTTGAGCCAATTTGTAGTCTCATTCAAGTTTCATGAGAGACAAAAAGGTGAAAAGTATTCGTGCAGCTCCCCCTACCCCAGTAGACTGATCTTTTAAATTTAGAAATGGCTCGATACAAGTTTTGGTTCTTTGTTTATGGGATATGATGTGTATAATAGGGCTTCTATGTGAGCTAGAATCTTGTATACATTAGAGCTCCAAAAGTATGAATTTTGACGACCCTTTTCCAGTCATATTTTCCACCCTCAAGCACCCAAACTGATTTTGGAAGGTTTAATGTGTCCAATTTCACCCCTGTCCCACTCTCTAAATCATTCGAATTATTAGGAAAAAGCTGACTCTTCAGAATACTGTATCATTTTCAGGGTAGTCCCTGGTCAGTCATGAAATGAGCTGTCATTCTCTTAAATTGTTCAGAAAAATTCCAGAGTGATCGACATCTTATTCAATACAATAATCATAGCTATTAACATAATGTAACTGAAATCACTAACGCGATGGGTATACTTACGTTTGGTGTACCATAGAAACCCTGTCATCACAATTAAGACTTTCAACCTGTTCCCAAGGTTCGTGCATTATTGAATTTGAAAGTATTTGCAAATAAATATTAAGACGTTTAGACACACTGTCATCGACCGGGCAATCACTTGTGTCCTCAAGCTCGAAATATTCGCACAATATTGAGACGTGAGAGTAAGTCTTAGGCTAAGATTTCCAACACGACGTGTAATTGACCACTGACCATCAACCTGAAGTACCTATTAGCTAATTTATATGATTAGCCTGTGTACCTGTAGCGTTATCCTAGTCGTATTTGTATTCGGTGGTAGGTTAAACCCATCAATACTCGGTTGCAAAATACCATCCGCACCATCTTTCATACCTGTCTTCGAAAGTCTTGCAATAATCAACTTAAACCTACTGTGTATTTTGCGTTTATATTTTATTCGTGTCTTGCGAAGATTTTTGCATTGTATACTTAGCTGGGCGTAATTTCAAAAGCCCGGTGAGTCGAAAAGGTCAACTGATGTCTTGGGAGTAGTGCTATATTGATAGTTAGCTGGATTTATGGAGAGTACAATAATCATTTGTGAGTTATTGATCCATCTAAATGTATTTCCTATTCCAAGCTCTCTACGTATGAAACTGTTAAAAAAAAAAAAGATGGGTTGTCCATGTCATTTTGAGTCGTGAATTTGAACCTGGACAGCAAGGTGTTGAAATCTTCAAGAGGGGTTTGTGGTAGAGAACGCGAAACGCGCCAAAGCATTAAGCGTATTGCGTTATCACAATTTATTGTGATAGTTGGCGCGCGATAGAATTCGGAACCGGTTTCAGCATCTTTAATTATAGAATTCCCAAAGAGCCAGCCGCCAGCGTCAAACTTACTGGTAGACTTTCTTATACGGATGGCTCGTTTGAGGGAATTTTGATGGTTTGATATGTGCGATGGAATCTACTCATTGTAAGGGAGGTGGCATCGCGTGTAATTAACTAGTCGACTTCTGGTCTTGCGTAAAACAAGGTGATTTTTTTCGACCAAGTATGTATCCGGTTCTACGTACTTGATAAAAGGTGTGGGAAAGAGAGTAACGTAGAGATGTGTTTGGATTTGACCCTCGAGATGATTGCTTTGAAAGCATTCTCTGAAAGGTTACTTATTTCGGGCATTGTTGTTATGTTCAGCAGATGAAAGAAAATTTGCAGCTCGGTGCCGAAGTATAAATATTTGAACCGTTTAATCAAATATCACCGGAGTAAAGCTGAAAGTAAAACTTGACGAAGTCTAGTGCTCGACAGTGAATATTAGATTACTAACACTAGCCTGGTCTAAAACTCCTGTGGGGTGTAACTCAATCACTTTTCCTGGTACATCAACTACATCTACCTATGTCAATTGTAAAAGACATCACGACGACGTAGGTAAACTCATAAAATATGTGGATAAACCGCAGTCACACCATAGAATGAGAATAATGCTTTTTTCTTTCTTCAAACAAGAACAACATTTGATGACACTGAGGAAGGCGGCTCCATAGTCAATGGCTTAATACTAGACTAATAATTGCGACCACCGCAGCCTTATTTAATCCATTATAATATCAACGTACCACTTGTCAATAAACCTAACAAGATGAGCAAATGGTGTCCTTGGATTTGTGCATTGCAGCATAGAGTAAAGAACATTACGCTCTGGATATGCAATGCAATGAGATGTAAGAAAATCATTATTAAAGAAGTCCAGTGCAGGTTTTGTTTACCCTTTCCTGTAGTAGAGTTTGTTTTTTTTTTCGCACATGTATGTATCATGTTATATCTATTTAAGATGTTTGTTGTCTCTTGGTTGTTGCCTACTCCATCTATCTGTCGAGTAACTAGATCGATCTTCCATGCTGGAGTGTAATCATTGTCGTTGTCGTCGTTGGTGGGTAAACCAAAATACGACGTTGAACGGATGCACTATTCGCATTAATATATATGGCTAGAGATAGGCACTACGATGGCATACTGAGGACCTTGAGACGATCAACGTTTGTGCACCTGTTTCCTCATCCATCCGGTCTGCGCTTGTTGGCTTCTTCTCGCATTGATTTCATACACTAACCTTGTCCTTTTCTCTTTTTTTTTTTGCCAGCTCGCTCACCATCTTTCTCATTTGCTAGCTGGTAGCTAATCATGGAATACGTTATTATAAATATAAAGAGCGATGTACGACTATGGACGTTTGATAGAAAATAGATAATGTATTCCCACGATGACAAAAGTGCGAATAGCGTGGTTTTTTTCACCGCCGACACAATGTATGTAGTGGTATTCGGTTATCGATCAATAACCGTCGATCGTAGTTGGCTTGCTTGGCTTTTTGTATAATTAAAGAGATTTGAATGTGTGTAACGGATGATAATACGGCGAGTATTTATTTTTTATGTGTTTTGATTGAAAAAAAGACGCCGGAATGCGATAGATCATTGGATGGTTGCAAAGCTTGTGAAGTTTTTTGTTCTTACGCAGACTTCACATGGTATGTTATTTTCTTAATAGCTGTAGCTTTTGATGTTTATTACCATCTTGTTAGTCTTGAAAGTGATTTGTGAAGATATTGACTTGACATAAAGCTGAAAAATTCTTACAAATTTTCCAAACAAACAGAACAGTTTTCATTTCAGGAATGAAAGATGGGAGTTCAATTTTTTGTCACTTTTGACTCCTTAGATTTGTATTATGAGAGTTTTAATTGTTAATATTGTTCTCAGAGTGTAAAATGGTAGCAGAGCAATGGTTTTTTTTTGTATTTCTTTCGTAGAAGATGAGCAGTTGGTTTCTGTTTCGCATTGTCTGATGGAGTCTATGTTGGAGCTCTGGAGTCTGAAAGGGGAGCTGGAGATCTTCAAAATACCATACCATGCACTGGAGCTAAAATCATCAGAAAAAATATAAGAATATGATATCCCCCTCCCTCCACCCCATTTTAACTCAAGTTTTTATACATTGTGAGCTCAATCTAATCAACCTTAGAAGTTTACAATATTTTAAAATTGTGTCGCATTTGAGAAAACCATCGCTCTGCTATCATATTTATTTCAGTTGTTGGTACTTTTCAAGTGTGGAATATGGTAGCAGAGCAATGGTTTTTCATTTCTTTAGTCACAGGTGGGTGTTTTGTTCTCTTTTATTTTTGATTGCTGTGCACTCAACCATCCAAAATCTATATTATTTTAGAATCCTATCACGAGTTCCAGTTTTATTTTTAGCTTCTTGGCTCTGGTTCTTTGTCACAACAGCACTAAAAATTTTATATTATATGTAAGGTCAATGTGCCTAATTGAGGACACTTTTTGCAAAATTAAAAGAACACTAGTTTTAATTTAAATAGTTTCCAAGAAAAGGAGAATTGAAATGGAAATATTTGTAATAGGTATTTAGTTGAATTTTACCCACTATCATGTCTCTCTACCCTGAGAAACACTTTTGTGAGTCTAAAATTAAAAGATTTATTAGATGTTCTCAATTAAGAGACCATCTCAGTTTCAGTTTTAATCTCTTGGTTTTACTTTTGGTTCCACTTTTTTGGTTCTGGTTCTTATTTTGAACTGACTCCAAGTGGTAGTGGTTTCTAGTTCCAGTTCCAGCTCGGATTCATAGCCCTGCCTGTAAGCGTTGGAAAAAATACATTTCTATGCTACCATGTTGATTTCAGTGGGTATTATTCCTATGGTTAAACATTGTAGCAGAGCAATGGTTTTTTATAACTTTTACATTGTTTCAGTAAGTGCTGATAAAAAGTGTCAATCCATTTACTATGTTTATGTTGGAGCCAACGTTGACACAACAAATGTTATGTGAACTTTTTTCTGCCACCGCTATATTTCAACTATTTGTGCTTTGTAGATCTTATAAATCACCTCGTCAATATCAATTATGTCATTATTTTCTACATATTGAACTATAAACTTACCTTATAAGTTGATGAACAATATCATCGTGGTCTCGTTCATCATTCAACTTTGTATCGAAGAGGAAATTAGGCATATCAAACAAGAGGGCTATATTTACTCGATCGTTTATTATTTTACGCGTATAATGATCTAGCTTTGCTGCATAGGGCAGAGCAGCTCTTTGCAGCAGCAGGACAAGCCATTACTACTCCGGTGGCCTTGATCATTTGAATATATACGAGCCTTTCTTATACTCATTATGTTTAATGGGAACTGCATAGTACCAGATGGACCAGTACTGCAATTAACTAATAATTGAGATATATGCGCAGAGACATTTAGTGCAAAGAGGAGAAGACATCTTATCTTAGGTCCAGGGGCATTATCCGTGGTGCGTATAAATAATTAACGGGTATGTCTACCATAAGGAATTCGGTAATGGTAGACTTTTTGAAGGGAAATCTCTGTAGTTTAATGGGTTTTCAATATATATAGTAGGAAAATAACCTCTTCCTGAAGTTTTGAAATTTTTATTTGGATACACACGTATAAATGTAGGCGCACACGACAACAGCATGTGTGCAGGAAGGAAGAGACGAGGTAGTACTGCATTCCGCGCACACGCACATACCTGCAAACGTGTGTAATACGTGTAACATCGTATTACGTGCTGGTGAAAAAATTTTCGTCCATTACGTAATTAATTATGTCAAGATTAATTTCAATTTAACCGGTTTGAATGAGAAGTATCGTTTTGCAACGTTAATACAGTGTACATCATATACCTACTCGTCTTATACCTTATCAAACGCCAAATCTGTTATTTTTTGATACCTACATATGTATTTATGTAATATGTATATATTTTTTTAATTATCTCGTGCAAGTCTAAGTATACAGAATATATGAAAAAAGTGTTATACGGAGTTTTTTGATGGTAGATGAGCTTCTGAAAGCGATTGTATTACTCTGCCAACTTCGCTGGTTTCAGCGAAGCCTATTAAATAATTCATGTAAAATATAGATAAATATTAATGTACTACCTTGTTTGACAGGATTGGTTTATGCGGATTTGATAATCCATTACGAGATCCTAAAACAGAAGAGGTGAAAAAACAAATCGGACATGTAAGTATCTTTTTAAATTTGGTATAATATTTCTGTACATTACGTTGTTGTTTTTCCCTGTTGAATTTTTTTATTACCTTTACTTTCGACACGACGTGACGTGGGATCAATAAACGAGTTGGTTTTGGCAAAAAGCGAAAAAATTTCGACGTTTGGTGTATTTTATGGGGTTATAAAAAGTACGGAAGGTAGGTAGGTATATATGTATTTTTGACCAAAAGATACGTGTGTATCTGGTCTAAGGTCTACGATCGGTCATTCTGCTCGCCCCCTCAGGTTGCAAAATGAATGTATCTACTGTACAATGTAGGTACTTATCGAATGTGTTTGTTTGTTCTTCTCGCAGGGTGTCAAATTGAAAATGGACGATCAAGGTAATATTTTAGTAAAACGCGTATCCAAATCTAACATCTACGTGAAAAGTACCAGCGAAGGAGAAGAGAACAGTATAGGAGCGGAAATTTTAAAGCTATCCAATTGCGCTTTAGAGCCAGATAAACCAGTTAAAGTGAGTATATCTTTTTGATTGATGTAGCCATATAAAAGTTGTAATGTTGAGTTGATTTGCCAAATGGACAAAGATACATATGTTGCTCGTAAATCATACCCACCTCAGGTAGGGGGTGTTATGATTGCGTGTTGGTTGGCAAATTCTATGTATCAACTTGGGTATTTTTTTTTTTCGGTATTTATGTTCGCTTATCGTTTCGCGATGATTTATCGAGATTGTGGGATTGTTGAGGAAGTTTATACGAGGCGCCTTGGTCGGACATTCACCCTAATGAGGTGGCTGTGAAATTTCAAGAATTTCAAGGTTGCTAGTAGAGGAATTATTTTTTAATCAGGTTTGAGCTACAACTTCAGCAGCTGAAGTGGTTACTCTACCTCTGTGGGTTGATTTGGTTTGAAGGAGGGTTTTAATAAACATTAATGAATGGGACCTGCTTTGGATGTAAAAGTTTCAAAATGCTTGGTACATATTTTTGGTCGTTGAATGACCTTTGAAAGATATTTTTAAATGTATTGGTGCAAAATTGCCACCATTCATTTCAAAATGAAAATTAAAACTAGATGATAGCTCTCTTCTACTCTCTAAATTCTAGAGTGGTCCCAGCGAAAAATATGAGAAAATAGCATTGTGTTCAAATAGTCAAAATTTTCATCTTCTTGGAGTACTTTCAAATAGAGTTTCAGTGCCGAAAAATGTCTTCTTCTTGCTGAGCTACCACCATTTATATTATAAATTATAACAACTACTGAAATTAACATGATAGCAGAGCAATGGTTTTCTTCAAATGGTGAAACTGCTTTCAATATTCGAGTTCAAAATACATATCCATACTCCAGTGAATATCAGAAGACGATTTTTCAGCCTGATTTTTAAGAACTACTGGAAGAAAGATTTTCCATTTATTGTACCGAATGAAAAATAAAATTAACATGGTAGCAGAGCAGCGGGTTCCCTCAAATGTAGATCAGTTTTCAAATTTTTCATTCTTGTACCAAATTAAAAATGAAATTAACATGCTAGCAGAGCAATGGTTTTGTTCAAATCTTGGTACGATTTTTGGCAGTCAAGCTCAAAATACATATTCATACCCTAACAACTATAAAAAGATGAGTTTTTGGCCTGATTTTCAAATTTTCCATGTATGGTGGCAAATAAAAAAATGAAATTAACATGGTAGCAGAGTAATGGTTTTCTTCAAATGGGTACATTATTTTTGGTAGTTGTGTTTACAATACCAGCTTAGTGAGTAACAAAAAATGATGATTTTTCAGCCTGATTTTCTTAAATTTTTGAAGTAAGTGAATTGTTCGCTGTTCCATTTATGATAACAAATTAATCGCTTCGTAATATTTTTCTTTTATGAATAGAAGGGGAAGAGAAGGGGGATTATTTTGCAGCAAGCAGTTGGTATTTCAAAACAGCATTGATACAATATTTACTAAATCTACCAGTGATTTTTAGCCTTTGAGCCAAATTATGGAGGGGGGGTTGTGCAAGGAACCAACTCAAAAACCGGCAAAAACCGGCTAAAAACTCATTTTTTTTTTGAAATTGAAATTAGGTTAAAACTCGTGTACCCCCCCCCCCCCATCACAAAATAAGCACCTCAGACTATCTTAATCTACACGTTAGATTTCAACCTCTTAGTTCAATTTTAAAGGGAGATATGCGTGGAATCAATAAACCATTTTAGAAAATTTTACCTCTCATCACCTCATCTTCCAAATTATTTTGATCATCGTTAAATTTTGGCTCCAAGTCATCTCCACTAAAACATGCCTGATCTGCTGCCAATCTATATTCATTGACCAAATTTTGAGTAATTTCATTCGATATTGAGTAGAGCAAATAATTTCAGTATTTCGGAAGAGGAATTAAAAAAATCAAAAGACCAACAATATCTGACATGTCCAAAAATAGTCCCCATAGTCGTCTTCTAGGACGATCCCAAAATAATGGCGAAGGAAATGTATTCAAAAAGGGATTTAATTTTGCAATATTTTGTTTAAATCCTCCTTAAGAAGGAACTTGGATGACCCCGTACCTCTTTGAACCCACCCTACGCTATGAGGGGAGGGGGATTGTTGGAAAATTATCACGATTAATACCTATTATTTGGTTGTTTTTCATTCATTCGTCTCTATTTTACTCGCTTCAAGAACTTGGACATTTTTCGTCCTTGTCCCTAAATCCGAATCAAAATATATGTATATTTCGTAATCCAACTACTACCATGGTCACTGACCACTCACATCAGATGAAATAGGATAAAAACGAATTTCAAAACATTATCTAAACATTAACCACCGTTAACCACACCTGACTCAAATACTGGACCAAACTACATTATAATTATTTGGTATAAATGGCGCCCGAACGATAACGCGTTGTGTTGGTCATTTCATACACCTCAACTGGACAAGTTACTTCTTTACTTTTTCAACTGGCATTGGCACCCTGCAGCAATTATAAAACTGTACGAATGCTCACATATACGGTACATTGTTGCTGTAGCAGCGTTCAAAAAAACCATCCACACGTTGGAAACGATGAAAAGCCATCAAGATTCGAATTAGAAAAAAAAAAAAATGTATGAAAAATTAATTAAAAAGTTAAACACTCGAAAAAAAAACGTTAACAAGCTCGGACATGTTAAAGTGGTATCGTGTACCTATTACCTACAATGAAAAGTGGGTGGGGTAATTGAGCGACGAGTCTTGATCCGGATATTCTTTAATCCTCGTTAGATATACATATATATGTACACAAAATAGGTACAGTACTTGGTAGGTATTTGAAAAATGTAATTAATCGAATCTCTTTATGGGTACTGTGCAGTCGATGCATTTATGATGTGAAGGGTGGGTCTCTGTGGGTATGTTTATGTACCGTTGTGTTGCATTAGTATGACGAATTCGACCACCTTGATTAGTGTTATGTTTGTGTATGTATATATGGGGAGTCTGTGCAGATGATACATTAGAGATAATAAGTGCTTCTATGAGTAGGATGGAGAGTTATATGTTGGCCGAGTTTTTCTAAACGAGCTTATCTCGTATTGTGGAGATTATTTTCATATCCATATACCTAGTTTAGTTTGTACGCGTATGAAGATTATTCGTACGATGGTATTATTGTTACAATCTTAGGCATCATCGTCAGGTATCGTAGATATGTTTGATTCGCACTCTATAAAAGGACTGGTTCTGTTCTGTTTAAATCGAATCAATTACCGACGATTTTAAAATTATGTGCGCGTATGTTGAGATACGATGAAGAAGACAGACTTGTCCTGACTGTGGAGACGAGCATTCATTTGAAATTAGATCTTTATGGTTAAAGTACCCATCCAGCTAAGTCCAACATCCAAGTCAGTCGCGTTTGCAATTTCAAGGCCGATAATTATTACATTTATGTACGTGGCTTGTTGGTCGAGCCGATCCACTGAATAAAAGTGACAGCATTAAATGGCTGTACTTTGTCGAAGCCACATATTAGCCAGGTATTACCCGGTGGCTATTGTACTCTGTGGTACGCATAGGGGTCATTTATATAGCATTATATATATGTAAGATATACGTGCACAAGGCGGTTTTACCAATAAAAGAAGAAAAAAAAAAGGTGCCAGCGCACGTGTCACTATCGAGTGAGTCTCGATCACGTACCGTATTAAATAGTGAGAAAATTAATTTCAACCTATTATAAGTAGATATGAAGGTACCTAACGTTATGTGTATTTGTTGCGTGCTGTTGCAGTTATTCGATATGAAAAAATTTCAAGCCAATGTTAGCCGCGAGCTACGCAGAGCCTATCCAGACCGTAGAAGATTAGAGTGCCAGTGTTTGAGCGCTATATCGTTCGTTAAAAACGAAAACGATCTGTTGGAGTGTCCTATTTGGGTTCTAATTATCAACGTGGTCGCTATGGATATGCTCAAATCGAAATTACCGCCAGGTAGGCTCTCCCTACGATGTTAATATCGGATATTTTTTAATCGTATATACGTATTTATAATATCTTTGTTGGTTGGTCGAATACTTACTTAGCACTATGCTCGATTGCGGTTTATGTATGAAAAATAAACAAAACCGTGTTAAGACCACGACATGACACTGTGTTTGCCTGAGCCGACAGAATCAGAGACAAGTTTTCACAACGGTAACTGGGTCAGCTCTTTTTATTTTCGCCGACTTCATCATTCTCGAGTGTATATGTATTTTTAATATGCCTTTACCTACCTACCTACCTACCTATCTACCTACTCGCAGATGTATAATCCGACATTCGCATCTCCATCTTTCCATCTTACTCCTTTAAGTGTGCTAACGGTACCGTGCTCGTACTTACCATAGGTATTTTTACGATTAGAAAAAAATGATTCGATATTGCCATCCTTGTCGTACACTTTTTATGCAAGTGTTGCGGACATTGTGATTTATCGGTTTGTATTCTCCGGCCAGTATGGTATTTTTATTTTCGGCTAATTGTTGTCCTCGATTATGAAGTGACCACATAGTCCGCTGTGGACGTGGACGTAGTTAAATAATAGGTACAAAAAGTAAATAGATCATCGCCTCTGAGACGTTCTAATTACAAACACGTGAATCATCATCATCATCATCGTCCTCACGAAACATCTCGAACTCCACTGCCAAAGGAACTAGAATAGTGGGAAGAACCAAGGAGAGGGGCATTGGCTCATTTGAAGAAAGGGGAAAAAAGCAGGGTTGATTTTTAATTAATCCTTTTCTAATTGGATCCACACAGCGGGGCAGATTGGGCCCGGCTATGCTGTCCTTGTAACTACAAAAGAATACCTACCAATATACGATGGTCTATACGTAGGTATAGATAGGCCCAGTACCTACCATAATCAACTGACCACAAAAATGGTAGAACGTGTTACCAGGCGTTTTGAATGTCATCCCTCGGTGTGTTTCTTTTATTTTTTTTTTTATTTTTTTTTTTACACTCTTTCATTTCATAAAGACTAGATACCTTGTATACCTACCTACGCATGGTACTTTTGGCTTATACGTTATAAAAATGATGTTACAACGTGGTTTGTTCTCGATACTCGTATAAGTATGAAGCCTGTGTACATGACGAAGCGTGAAGTTTTTCATCTTTTATTCTTCTCGTTGTACTACAATAACCCGCCGTAAAAATTGAAACATTTTTCAACATGTACTAGAACAGATTCCACGTTTTCGAATGTGCTTTGTTTTGGCGCGCGAGCTTGGCCACCGAAACCAGACGAACGAAATAAAAGGTACTACATCTGTATCGTAGTTACAACTCGCTTAGAAACGATATATTCTTCAAAAACGTTTTTTTTTTTGTGGATGTTGGCACTTGATTTCAACTACATAGGTATACGATCCGCCTCAGCTCGCATTACACCATATCTAGTACTACACGTAAAATGCATCCAATACACGTACAAAATGTTAAAATGTAAAACCGAGTCTGTGCCAAAGGTTCTAGTCGCACACCCGTATTCGTCGACCGGATTACTCGCTTAGTAATTAATTATACGTACTTGGATTTCGTTTAAGTATTGGCCGAAGAATTGGTTTTTTTGTTTCTTCTTCTTCTTCAAATATGGAACGATATCAAATGTATCGTGTATTGTAAGTAGGTCGATTAGTTGAGGAAATATATGCATAGTCGATAGATTAGGTGTGTTTGGTTGTAAAGCTGTTCCAATAGTTGATAGATATGTGTTTATTAATGGTAATAATATGTGCTGTCATACAGCATCGAATATTCGACCCGATTCTATTTTCGGGAACTGGTTCGGAAACGTGGGTAAGTGTCGCTGAAAGCCTTACGTTGGGCGTGGAAGTAAATTTGGTACGATTGAAACACATATTGGGGCGAGCGGAGGAGAGCGATTGGATCATTGACGAATAAAGTCAACTCGTCGTTGGTAATTGGAATAAATATACAAAATTTACCGCAAGTAAGGTAATTGTACCGAGATATATAAAATTATGTTTAGGGAAATATACATAGTGAATGCAGTATTTAGTATCAAAGGCGTTTATCCACAAGTCGTCTAAATTACTGGTAAATATCTGAAACATTACTTAATTTTGAGAATTTACCATAATTACCAAACGCATAACGGCTAAAAAAGATTAAAAAAATACGTTAGTTTCGATTCAAGTACAATATTTCCATAGAATTACCGTAATTACTCGTCTTTACCTGGATTACCAATAATTACCGTCATTACCAGTAATAACTGTATTTGAAGAATGACCGTATTTTTTATAATAATTTATAAAAAAACGAAAAAAATTTAATTCGTGATAATTTGTAGAGAAAGACTGGTAATTACCCATCTTATGAGTTGATTACTTTTAATTACCGGTAAATTACGTTAATTTGCAAATTGCTTCGATTTTAAAACTTGTAATTTTCGTGAAAATTGACCAGTGTAGCTTGGCAAGCCTTCAAAAGCTATCCTACACATTTGGGGCGAATTACGTAATTACTTCCAAATTACTGTAAATTTTTATTTTCAAGGAAAGTAATCTTACCATCTTTACTTTCACCACAAATTGTGCAGTTTCTTGAAAAGTTGAATTTTTTAACGTCTTTTTTGTCAACGCATAATATTTTAGATATTTCTTACTTACGCGTAATTTCCCATAATTTACGGTAAATATTCTAAATAGTTGAAAATTACTGGTAAATACTGATAATTTTCTTGGATTTACGAAATTTGGTGTTTTCGAATCATGTTCATAAGTTTGGGCAAGTTTATAAATTTTTGTAAATATTCCGTAATTACAATAAAATTTTGTAATTACTGGTAAATTATGGTAAAACATGTGATTTTACGGTAAAAAAGATGTATTTTTTAGCTTTATTTTTTACCAGTTCCTTAAAGAAAACCAGACTTATATAAACTATTGGCCTTCGAAAGCTCAGCAGCTTTGGGCGGGGGGGGGAGATATGAACGAAATTCATTTGGGAGGAGAAAGGTCTTGAAAAGTTATTAAAATCAGAAGCTGTAGTTATGAATCCTTTTACCCTTGAAAAAAATTTGTTCTTCGCATTATTACCAATAACTGATACCCCTCCCCCTCCCCTCAATCCCCTCATTTGAGCTAGGTAGCTGAGTTTTGGTATACACATTTTGTAGGGGTGCTAAAATGTACTTTTTAGGGGTTTCGATTTTCCAGATTTATTGCTGACCTCCTCCTCCCTCCTACCCCATGGAAGGATTCAAGGGGGCGGAGGGGGCCAAGCCCCTACAGATGTTGAATTAGCCTCCTCCCCTCCCGAAAGGTTTTCTGTGCATGATGAATATCTAACAAATGACTAGAAATTTTTTGAGATGAATTGAATTTTTGAAAAATGTTCAGGAAATTATGAAATTTAATGAAAATATTGAAATTTACTCAACATTTTGAAACGATTGTGTTAGAAACCTTTATATCTTTTTTCGTGAAAAATACAAAATTGAAGCTAAAACGTCAAAAAATGCACCTTTTATCCGTTTTAAATAAAAAGTGTTTCAAAATTTCACATTCGCTTCGCTCGGGCATTCGCCGAAAATTAAGCTTCCTGAGAAAGTAGTTCTTTTGGTACTTTTTTTCTCACATATTTCTCCTCCAAATTGGGCTAGAAATTTGAAACTTTACATATACGCTTAGCAAGGGTGGTAGATGTGATTTTTAGTGTTTTATACTTATTAGATTCATTGCACCCTCCCCCCTCCCCCCCTCTTTACAGCCTCAGAATTGTAGTTCTTTTTGGACCATTTTTATTATATTTTTTCGAGTGATGTTTTACTTCGACGTAATGTTCCGATTAAATTACCGTAATTACTGGAAAAATTGAAATTTCGGGTAAATTTACGGTAATTTTTTGGTAATTTGATGTTTGCAATTCAAAATTGAGTTTTAGTGTAAATTGTAAAGTCTAACGATCGTTTATTGTGTTGTTTTGAATTTACTCGATAACCGTAATTACCGTAAATTTTGATAATGTCCGGTAATCTTAATGTTTCAAGGAGAAATTATTGTAATTTCGTGTAATACTGTTACTTCTAAGTACGTTTACTTAAAAACCAAGGTCAACATTCGGATTATATTTCGCCATAAAATATATTTCGATACATTGATATGTTTTTCAAGATGGTCATATTATGCTGATCCTTGATTATCATGCGACCTGTAAGCCGTTCGGTTCTCATTATTTCAAGTAGAATGTTAGCAGAGTAAAAAGATTAGATGTAAGAATATTTACGTATATTTCCTACGCTATAAGTACCCTATAAGAAAGACCTAATAAACAAATCAAGAGCTCAATAACTAGCGCACAAGGGAATTGATGGAACACATTGAGAATGAGAAACAACACCCACGATCTTACCGTTAAAAAAAAATTTTCCTTTCTTATCATTCGCATTATTCTGCATCGAATCGACGATTGAAAATTTAGTATTCCGTTGTAGGGACACCGAGTACCTCATATACTGTGTATTCCATTCGTACACCAGAAAGGTCATTGATTTCATTTACCAGCCTTCGGCTTCTGTTATCATGTGATGAGATGAGAGACTGCTAACTCGACGAAATGTACATACACGTACGTACAAACATCCATAATACGTGTAAAAAAAAAAAATAATAATAATAAAATGAATCGATCAGCTGCAACGCTACCAGCACCTTTGTACGTAATATCCAAAGAAGTGTACGCATTGCCATCATCATTGTCGTCATCCTCATCGTCGATATAATAATCCTATTCGGACTGTTGATAGATTTTACAACGTAATATTTCTTTTTTTTCTTTGCCCTTCCTTTCTTATCCAATATATATATGTGTATTAGACGATACTAGCTCCAGGCGTCGAGTACAATTTTTTTAGATCGATTTAGAGTGAGTAGAGCAGAGCGGAGCGGAGAGCGAAAGAGCGAAACAATGACATTCTGTGTGCTTGGCTAAGGTGATGATGATGGTGATGATGATGATGATACCACCAGTGGTATTTAATAGACGAATACCTACTCTTATTCTAGCGAGATATGCGATTTATTTGAGCTGCTGGGAGAGCTTTGACCACTGAGTAGAGTGATTTTAACTCTTTGGT
Source organism: Ferrisia virgata (assembly GCA_900060175.1). Taxonomy (NCBI): domain Eukaryota; kingdom Metazoa; phylum Arthropoda; class Insecta; order Hemiptera; family Pseudococcidae; genus Ferrisia; species Ferrisia virgata. The sequence goes on from FIZR01026576.1 coordinate 21,155, forward strand.
AGTAGCTGCCACTGCCACGTAGGGCGATTACAGAGGCGTATTGTTTAGCGATGCGAAATACGTACATTACATATGTATGTGCTCTTGCTACCAGATATATATATATATATACACACACACACACACACACACACGCATACGATGCATAGAAACAGTTTATGGCTTGCGTGTGGCCTAATCTCAGCATGTCGTCCGAGTATAAATCATTTTGTTTTGTTTTTTGTTTTTTTTTTTATTGTAATTCCCCCTCCCCCCTCTTCTGTTATATTCGAACGTTATAATATATGCATTATTTCGGTAGTAATTTTCACATCATACAGTGTATCTGTATGGTTGTTGAGTAAGCGTAGATATGGATACGACGATTGGCAGCCAAAGTTGGAGATTAATGGAGGCGAATTTCGACTTGACACGTCTTGCGTGAGTTTTATTGTTACGATAATGACTGCAGCATTTGTCGTCGTCGTAGTAATACAGGTAAAGGTGTCCGTCTATTTGCAGCTACGTAGATACGTCGCACGAGAGGCTATGCAGAAATTTTTTACAACAAATTACAAAATATCGATATCGAAGTGCTGGTATACCACCGAGCAGCAGATATGCTCACCTGGTCACTATACCGCGTGTTTGTACTTACCGATTAAAAAACGAGGTTAATGATTTTTCACGACGATCGTATATCACTTAAAAGTGGGTTAATCATTTGTGAAACAATACCATTTGCGTTTATATATAAATTAACCGATCGATCAATCCATTCGATTAGTTGTATTATACTCTCGATATTATAGTAGTAAGTAAGTAGAGGTATATACTTTCACGCTGAAGAGGGTGGGTAGGTTGAAAAGAAGAAAAAAAAAAAGGTATTTTTTTTAGATTTAAAATTATGTATTTATAATCGACTATTTAAATTACGTATCGTGTATTTGCAAGGTCGTCCCGCGCGAGCCAGCCATCAAGTAAAATGCCTTCGTCATCACGAATCACGATCCACATAGTACAATATGTATCAACTATCATAGCAGAGTAGGGAGGGAGGATTATCTCTTATAGTCTGCGACGCGAGATATATGCATATTTTCACCTCATAGACCGAGGAGCCAACAGTCTCACACGAATTACGAAACGAATACAGCTATTTTGCGAATAAAAAGAAGAAAATTAGCGTAAAATGTAAAATTGCTCCGTGCGAACATCGTAATGCTCAGTGAGTGTGAGTGTGTGTGTGTGTATGAGACTCTGTCTGCGTCTGTCTGTCTGTCTCGCTCTCACATTCAAATCTGTAGGGTCTCTGTGTGGGTGTTCGAGTGTATTTGTAAATCTGTTATGTTTACTTACCTGCGTACTACCTATATGTCTAGATATGTACGTAGTATAGACGTAGTGTGTGTGTGTGTGTGTGTATGTGTAGGTACCGTGTTAATTACCTAGCTGGCCGGAGCGGATTACGAAACAGATCGCTAGTCTGATTTACCAGTATAAAAGCGTAAAAACTCTCGAATTACGTCTAATGACAGCTGACAATATTATCGATGTAATAATCATAATTTTACACAATGCGGAGTCCGACAAGCGCTACAAAAGAATGGACAATTGTCTCGAATAGAGGTTTGAAATGTGGTGGATTTTTTTTTTTTTTTTGTTTTCTCAAATTGGTGTTACTTTCGTTTTGATGTGTGTAGTGTGGAGTTTTAAAA
>FIZR01026578.1:0-16514 GCA_900060175.1 Ferrisia virgata
TTTACGTGTTTTTATCAACTTTTTCACAATTTTTAACGGTTTTTAACGATTTTTAGTCATTTTTCACCTGATTTTTCAATTTGTACACAAAATTTTAAGCGAAATCTAACGACCCGAAGTGGTGAAGGGGGGGGGTGAAGATTCAGTTGAAGTGAAATTTCGATTGGGACATCGAAATGTTCGTATGCTTTTCAGACTCCTAAATCCTATTCCAGTATTATTTTTTCAAAAAAGCCCAGAAGGAAGAGAGAAAAGATGTTAGTTTTGATTACGTCAAGTACATTCTAGTACTGCTTTTTTAAGCCTCTCTTCTCAATATTTACTTTTCAAATGGAGCTAGGGAGTTGAAATTTGGCACGAAGTTTTAGTGGAAGATCGAAGTTGAGCTTTTCTACAGTTTCAATTTTTCAGCCTGATTCCACCACTTACATCTTTGAAATAATCATTTTTTTAACCTTTTTTTTGGCCATTTGTCAAGTAGTTTTCTCGTATTAATCCACCTCCCCCCCCCCCCCCCCCCCCCCCTCAAGTAGTTTTTTCTTATTAACCCCCCCCCCCCCCCCCCGTTGAATCCCGTTGAATCAAGAGACAGAAAATCTGCGAGTAAATTTGGTAAATGCTGTGCAAGCGCTTTTCTGAGGTTTCGACTAATAATTGTAAAATCAACTCCACCACTCATCTTCAACAACTTGTGTATTTCAAGAAAATAAAGCTCAAAAAGCAACATATTACGATGCTGGTTTTTTTCTTTCCTCTCCCATCTGATTGGTTGATTATTAACAAACCACCAGTTAGAAGCATAATCGGATAACAACCGGTCATCGTAGGATTACGAATCTACATCCAACATTACGATTAATTGTAGGACTCTACCTGCAAAGTGGAGATGGTCTGCAAACGAGGTGCAATAATTCTTCTTCGTAGATTTTCGACGCGTTGCTTATCGGACGAACAAATGTTAATATAGTCGTTCAACTCGTCGACATATCCAGCACTCAAGAACGCATCAAATATATCTTCTAATTCTTCATAATCCATCATTTGACTTTCCTTGAATCGAACAGCTTGTTCGTCGTTTTCAAAACACAAGTTGATAAACCGTTCTAAATACGAAGGCTTGGCGCGTATTATTATTTTGGTCCAATTATCGCGCCATATTTTACATCTTCGTCTTAAATTGATTCCAGTCAACAGCTCGAGCAAAAATCTCACATCGCGGTTGTAAATTTCCGTTAATCGAATATATTCAATAATGTATAATTCGTCGAAAAAAAATTCGACACGATTATTCAAAACGTAACTTTTCAAAGAATCCGAAGCCTTGAGCCATAATTCGTACAAAAGTTCGGATACGTGATAATAATGTTGCGAATTCATCCACGGAGAAGGCTGATAAGCTGATTCGAATAGACGATGCATGACTTGAAATTGGTTCTCAATCGAAGAGAAGCCACAAAAATACACCCATATTCGTAACAAATCATCGGACTTGTCCACATCAGGACCGAATGTAGCGAAAATTAAAGATGCGATGGATAGCAATACACGACGAGCTAGCACATCGTTCAGTTTCGGCAACAAAGCCAATAGTATTTTTTCATCGCCGTCGCGTCGACTCAATATATCGACAACGATCGACAGGCGTTCGTCCTGAGTCAATTTATCCCACAAATACGCGATGGCAAATTCGTTATTTAAATACCGGTACGAAATCATACGAAATTCGACCGATTGATCGGAAATACCAAGAATATCGTCCAACGTACCTTTCATCGCACAATTCCAAAAATAAACTATTTCGTCATCATCGAAGGTGACATTAGTAACGAGAGGATTTTTCGATACCGAAGGCCATAATTTTTCTACGTCTTCATTTAGACAATATTTACAAGCGATTCTGTATTTTTCAGCCGGCGTTAACTTATCATTGCGTAGTAGTCTTTTGGCTACGACTAAATCGATATCACTACTTTCGATACAATCGATACATCTGTAAATAATGTCGCTAGCTTCGCAACCCTGAAAAACACACCGTGAATGATTATCAACCCAAAACGCTATTCGTCCAAAGAGTCGCTTAATCGAATCATCTATCAATTTCATAATAGTTGATGGCACTGATAACAAGTCAGCGCAACTGAAATACTGATGGTAAAACGAAGATGCCCTCATATCCAACGGATGAATACATTCCAATTTATAATGCAATAAAAGCGCTGCTATCTTGGACGAGGCGAGTACTTGAAGAGATGAAGGAGATAAATGAAATACTAGGGGATGATCCTCGATTCTAGTAACGGACGCGTTGGTGTGGCTCATTGTATCCATATTACTGTCAAGATGCGGATATCTGAAACCGAAACCAGTTCGTGAGTAATTCATTTGAACGCTCGCGATTGAGGCAGTACCAAACACCAGTGATCAGTGTGTACGAATGTTAATGTAGCTCGAGCCATCAGCTAAGAAATTAAAAGCGTTATTTTAACTTTCGTAAATTACAGTCAAATAAATAAGAGGAAATAAGTTCGACAACGATTACAAAGGTAACCGTAGACATATTGCAGAATTTTGCTCAATTGTGCACAGCAACAAACATGAGATCACTGACTTTTTTTGAATTTTTTCGCGCAATTTTTTTATTAATTATTAAATATTCAGGCTACACGGATTAGGATGTTTTCAAGTGTGCATATTCGAATCAAAGGATAGATCGTGCGGTCGATGAAGAGATTAAAAAATACACGAAGAGTAATGTCACAGATGTCATGCTTAAACTCATTTGAAGACTTTCGTCGAATAAAATCACAATTATAGTTACAGTACGTTTCGTTCGTTTCATATAATTCGATTAATCGAATCATTCATATACGAGTAATCAAATTCTAAAACTCGTTACCCACATTAAAGGTAGCCTCGAGGCAACTTGTCAAAAATCGTCATGATTGATTCTTTCAATATTCAAACTATGATCCATTTGGCTAAAACTACCGATCATTCGATTTCAATAGACTTGTTAAAAATATTCGATAGTCAATTTTTGATCGAATTTCCAAAATCGACTACCTACTAAAAATTATCGTTTTTTTTTTTTCTAAAACACTCGAATTATCGATCATTTAAATTGAATGAATTCTTCAAAATTAATCCTTATCCATTTTTTGTGAAACTTTCAAAATCGATTATGTCAATAATCGACTGTTTAATCGAATCTTCAAATTACGATCAATTAAGACAAAATATTGTCGATTTTTCAATTTTGACGAATTTTTTAAAATTATCCCATAATTGATTTATAATACAACATTATAAAAATCAAAAGTTGTAGATAATCGATTGATTCTTTGAACGGCTCAAATACTTAAATTATCGATCATTTAAATTAAAAATTTTTTTTCAAAATTAATATGCATTTTTAATAAAATTTTTTTAATTGATTGCGTCGATAATCAACTGCTTAATCGAATCTTTAAATTTTGATGAACTTTTGACAAAATATAGTCGATAAATACAATTTTGGCGCATTATTCAAAATCATCCGATAATCAATTCATGATAAAACGTTATAAAAATCGAAAGTTGTCGGTTATCGATTAATTCTCCAAACACTGAAATCATTAAAACAAATTTTGCTCCAATCATTAAATATTCGATTTTTGTAAATTTTCTAAAATTATTCGATAATCGATTAATAATCGAATTATTTAAATTGCCATCTCTTAAACAGAATGTTAATGTTTGTTTTTCGGAGGAAACAATTATTTCGTTGCTACGAGAACCCAACCAAAAAAGTTACATAAAATCGGGAATATCTATCTTTCCAGGCTTCTATTGAAATTTGAATTTTTTAATATTTTTTGTTTATTTTGCTGTAATACTTTAATTTATGTCATTGGTAACAACTAAATTTTCAAAATCGATAACTAAAATTATCAATCATTCAATTTTAAAAGCTTTTAAAAACGATTCGATAATTGATTATTTCCTCGAACACACAAATCATCGATCATCTAAATTCAATGATTTTTTTTGAAATCAGTCGATATTTATTTTTAATAAAATCGATTGCTTTTTTATATCTTTGAATTACGATCAATTTGACCAAATATCGTCAATAATTGAATTTCAGCGAATTTTTTTAAATTATTCGATAATTGATTAATAATGAAACGTTAATAAAATCGACTGTTGTCGATTATCGGTCAACTCTCCAAACAATGGAATTATAAAAGGTTTCCCTCAAATTATCGAATATTCGATTTTTCAGAATTTTTCAAATCAATTAATAATCGAATTTTTAAAATTCCCGTCTTCCTTATGCAACGTTAATGTTTGTTTTTCAGAGGAAAAAATCCTTTGTTTCCATTTTTCATTGTTTTGAGAATTTTTTAATTTTCTGATACCTACAAATTTTCACACTTGCTTATTGGTGAATCAATGGCTCAATGCTACTTTTAGCATTATAATTTCATAATTTTTGTTGCCTAATTTAAAATCTGAAGGGATGAAGATTTAAAAAATCAGAAAAATACTACTTACGATTATGATAAAGGATTCGTACATAACTCTCTACAAGGTAAACAAAAAGTATACCTTGCATACATTGCCTTTCAAAATTGAAGGGAACTGTGTACGTGAAAATTTCTCATACTCTGTCTAAAACATTGTACCCCTGTATTTTTAAATAAAAATTCGCATATTCTAGTTAAACTACTCATAAGATTGAAGAAAAAACAAATGATGATCTGCATTTCACATTAACCCTTCGACCTTGAAGATAGGCAATTTAAGTACGCCTTGGAAAGTTAGAAAACAATTCTTGATGGCAAAAAATATTTTTTCGTTTTGTTTTTTATTTTTCAAATCGCAAGCAACCAGTACACAGTACCATTTTTACTCATTTTATCAGTTTATACGATACCCGTACGTTATTATGTTGGCAACATTGCCTTACGAGATTCAGATTGGTAATAAGACACTATTGACCGTTCCCACGTTGGTTCATTTTATTATGCTTAGAAATGAAATACGATTCTACGAAGCCTGGGGGCATGGAAGATACTACAGAACTATTTGATAACTTAAAAGTTGTGAATAGTTGATATTTCACTCATCACCTTTTATAAAGATCATATCGATCATTCAATAAACACGAAAATTAAAATCACAGCCTGAACACACAACGTTATACATTTTAGTCAAATATCATTCGACCATTCGTCACCGTTTGTGGAAATTAATGAAGTTGAAAATGTGGGGAAAACGACGGGAAACAGATTAAATTCCAATGAATCACGAAATACGCTTCAACGATGAAAAATTTTACCGACGCGGGGCAAATGTAAATAAAATTATTGTGTGTATAGTTGTATTTGTGATGCAGAAATATTAGTATATGAATTTTTTGAAAGTTAAAATCTAACATTGAATCAAAATTTGGAGAACGCGGTTCAACAATCAGTTAATGGTGAGAATAAATACATTTTTACGAGTAATTTTATAATTGAAAGATGGTACCCTTTAGATACCTTCAGTTTTTTCAGCTTGCGTATTTCAGACCACGAATACAAAATTTGATAATATCACAACATTGTAAGCTCATGAAACATTCAAATTATACAGAAATTCACACTAAAACCAATTACACTGTTGTTCGGTGATATTATTATAGATTTGTCGTGGCTTTATTCTAATTCTATTCAATAGCACTTCACAAAAATCATCGCATTTCTGAAATATTAAATACAGCAACCTTCTCATTACATCTAATTCGAGCGAAACTATTTAACGGAATAGATAAATAGTGTATTAAAAAAAAAAAACACCCACCCATACATCAAAATGTGTTGCTTTTACAGCTTGATTTTCGTAAAATATCAAGATTATGTGAATTGATTCATTTATTCTTAATCAGTGGCAGAGGTACAGGTTGATTTAGTAGTGAATGGTTGTAACCTCCCCATAAGGCATACCTATAAAAAAAATGAGAGGTAATGGGACAAATATAAAAGGGCTGAAAAATTAAAACCTTCAAAAGGCACATCGATTTAGAGGAGAGAAATGTAAGGACAAAATTCAAAAAACAGCAAAAACCAACCAAAAAATTTAGCTTGTTGAGGGGAAGGGGGGTTCACTTACTGCAATTACTTATTCTATATGCCAAATTTCAACTTTCCACCTCAACTGGAGGGAAGACCAGTGCAGAATAAACTCCAAAAACAGAAAAAATTGACCAAAAAATTACTTCTTTGGAATTGTAAAAGGATGAAAATGTCGTGAAAAGTCCAAACACTCGAAAGATACAGTGCTAGGACCTATACTAAATTTAACTGCCGATTCCAATCTGCCTTATGTTCCAAACTGACCTTTAAATTACCAAAAATATGAAAAATGTGGGTACACACGAGTCCGGTATTCGATCTCAACGGTGTCGAATTAGTAGAAATCGATATGCTACTCGTTATTTTAGAGTTGATCAAATAACCGGTTAACCGAATAAAAACCGGATAGTATCCGGTTATAATCGTAATATTCTTATGATTGGTCGTTTTTATCACCAGCCAATCAGATGAAAGAAAAAAAAGATTCATATGAAGAACGAAAAGTGAAAACATCAAATTAGTCGTGTAACATGAGCAAAATCGTTCATAATAAAAGCTTCCGATTCTTAATTAAACCGGGTAGACAAACCCGATAACAATTACTATCCGAATCGAAAATCGTATTCGGAAAACCGAATATTTGTTCAACTTTACATTATTTTAATTAATTTTCAAGATTTTTTCCATTCTATGGTGGCCAAGAAGTTACTTTAGTTATATTTAAATTCGAAAAATGAGTGAATTTACAAGCTCAGCGAACTTAAATTAATAACAATCCGCACATAACTTAATGTTTTCAGTTTTATAACATTATGATTATATTGAGGGGGCTAATGGAGGCGTTTAGAGAGAGAGATTGAATCAAAAAAACAAGCTAATAATCAAATTCAGCGTCTTTTAATTAGTAGGAATCGATATGTCACTTGACTTTCTCTGTACTCCTGACCCCCCGTTCCCCCCGGATGAGGCTCCGTTTTGAAAAATATTTGGTTAAAACAAACATAAAACGGTTTTCTCATGGTAATTTTTTCAGATCTTTAAAAAGGAGCTTTTAACCTTTATATTCATCATGAAAAGTTGATCTTTCATCTCGAAAATTCAACTTAATTTTGAACATTAATTTTGAGACTTCTTTAGATTACTTACAAAACCGGGCAAATAGATTCTTCTCAAGTATAACTAATCTCAAAATATGAACCTTCAAAGTTGAGCTGATTGACAAAAAGTTGCAATTGTTTGAAAACTGCTAAAACCATCCCTCACCCCTATGAAGGGTTCTGAAGTTGCTTTTTGGGTCGTTTTGACATAGAATGTGCCTGGAATGAACGACTGGAACCCACAAAAGGTACTTATAACACATTAACATACCATATCTCAACCCTCCAGCTCAATTTGGAGGAAATATACGCCTGCTACGCAATAAAAAAATCGACCAAAATATTACCTTTTTGGGCCTGTGAGGGAAAGCAATGTGGCTAAAAATTCAAAACTCTTGCAAGCCACATTTGGGTCCTTTACTAAGTATACATTAGAGTAGCCTAATGTTGAAAAATTATCGAATTTTTTCAATAGTCCAACAAAATTTGTTCATTTGGGTCTTGAATTAAGATGCCTAAAATTTCAGCCCGAACAAATAATTTTCAATTCGTGCTTCAAAAAGGCCTCCTTCTGTAAAAATGAAAAAAACAATTCAACTTATTGACTAAAAATTGCTCTAAACATATTCAAAGTGCATATTTGCTATTTTTAGAGACACCCAATGAGTGTTCAACCTGAAGAGTGCTTAACGGAAGGATTTACATGACAACTTTTTTTTCATTTTGAAATCGTTTTGAGGATACTTCAGCTCCCCCTTCCTCCCTCCGCCGGCTTGCCAAGGTCGAAATTCAGTAAAATAACTTCATTACGATTAAACGTTTTGGTTTTATGGTACAAACCATCAATTTCACCATAATTTGACGAAATTTTAATTTTTTCAATTTCACCGCAGCATCCTATGTTAAATTTCATAAGAATTAAATGACCCTGCGGCGCAAGTTGATGTTATTTGTTTAGAATCAAATTTTGGTAATCTTAGTTTCAGATCTGAATAAACAAATTTCCATTGGGCACTTGAAAAAATTCTAAAATTTTGCAGAATCAAACTACCCAAATGTACATGCCAAATTTGAATTACCTAACTCAATTTAGAGGAGAGATATGCTTGGCACAGTCGTCTTCAAAGTGTGAAAAATGGAATAACCTTCATTTCTCGTCTCATGAGTGACGTGGCTGGCTGATTTTTGGATTAATTGTAAAACATTTGATTCACTATCGATTGGTTTCAAAGAAGAACAATGGCCCCTCAGCACCTCCTCGCACAAATTTGGATATGACTGAATTTTGATCCAAGGTCATTTCAATTCAAAAATATCAAATTTACTGTCAATCTAAACCCGAGTCGAGTAGGTAATTTTAGTCTTCGGAAGAACATAATCATAACAGCCTTGTTTTCTTTGACAACACAATGCTCGTAATGTAGAAAATTAGGCTAAAAATACTTCTCTTTGTAAATTTTGTAGATATTAAAAAATTTAAAAATTCTGAGTCGCTTGCTAAGCGTGATATTTATTTGAAAAATATTTCATTATTCAAATACCAAAAATAAGCACAATTAGTACCAACTTGATCTATTCAAATACGCTGATTACCATTCATCATTACTATAAATGTTTCATATGCATCGAAAAAAAAAAAAAATCACAATACTTTTTTCAATTTCAGGATCTGTTCTACTACCACTTTCAATCCAATCGACGATTTTGAATCCGAGCGGGGAACCTCCAGTACAACTCCATCTCCTTACATCTCAGACAACCTCGCAGAAATGTACGAGCTCGACAATTCGTTAGAAAGCTACGATTTAACATTCTACAAATCACCTATATCACTTCAAGACATCGCCTCGGTGCACGCAGCTCTTCAACTATGGCGTACGAGAATTCGAAATCGTTCGGTGGGTGAAAAACCGACCACAAAATGGTTCCAGACACAGCATTTCACCATCAAAGACGTGATCACTGCTAAAGATACGGTACGACTCACATCATGCGCATACGCCATCGAAGAACTAATCGATCATAAGATCCGATCAGTAGGTAAAGAGCTGAAATATTGGATGGAATATCATTGCGATAGAATATTTTTCGATTGCGAACCTCACAGCGTAATTTGGAAATCGTTCGATAAATTAGTATTCCAATACGATGGCAATCTCGATTACATTACCACCGCCAAACAATTACTGAATAGCAATCGGTTAAGTCAAACCGAAAAGTACAGATTGGCTTGTATTTATTGCATGGAAGAGAAGATCAGACAAATGTGGCCAACTTTTTTTATAAATAATTACAGCGGTGTCTATAACGCAACCATCAAACCGATAATAACATATTGGGGCGAATTAATGCTGAGAGAATTACGCGGAAAATTCAAACCGAACGATAAATCTGCTATAAAACGTATGATTTCTACGTTATACAAATATCCTCGTAATTGGATAGCTGTGGAATACTTTTTTAAAAAATTACAAACCGACGAGCAAACCAGCCATATGATAGATTTGGTAGAATTTAGTATCTTGTACGCGATTCATTTATTACCACAACTAAACAACGATCAAATTCTAACAGTTATGATGAAAAAAGGCATCGTACTGTGGTTTCGATTCTCTAAAGATCACAGGTATGTGGACTACGCTATTCGTACGTGGTATTACATTAGAAGTTTCACCAGCGAATATTCCTTCTTCAGTATGATCAAATTAACCATAGACGAGCAATTGATCAAAGTACATTCAAAAGGTTACAACAACAAGTTCGCCATCGGTTTATTATACGAAATTTGGATCAGTGCTCCTGAGCAATTGAAAAACTACGTACTGTCCAATTACATTCCAAGCATCGTAGAGCTCATATTCGAGCCAAATTACGAAATGCAAAAGATCATGAAACAAGACTGTAGATTTCTTTTGGCTACTTTATCCGATACCAGTTTCCAATTCAGGTATTCTTTATGGCAAAAATATTCCACCCAAATTGTAATCAGTGTACCTCCGGTATACTTGAAACAATTACTCGAATTGTGTATACAAGACGAAGAGCAAATTACCAAACTTCGGGAGACCATTAGATTACATTCGGTAACATATGAAACTATCAAGAATCACTGCATCGACTGGATACAAGATGGATCTTTCGAATATTTCGATAAGTTCTCCAAAGTTCTATGCTTAGATAAGGAGAGCGCAGTTAAACTCAAACAAGATACGTTAATACGCGGTGATCATCTCGGCCATTATATTTTTCAGCTGTTCAATAAAGATAAATGGCATAAATTTCGAAACTTCGTAGACGTGTCTTTTGACGACCACGACTTGGCCATAAGTTATAAAAAATGTTTCGTATACTCTACTCCCCTCTACGACGATCTACTTGCAGCCTTGAGTAACGGACGACTCTCAGACGTTACTTATTTCCTCGATTTGTTCGTATCCAACGAAGAACTAAATGAATTGAAACGAAATATCTTCGAGGATTGTCGCAACAGCCTGTCGGAAGGAAAATTTTACAATTTTACAGCCACGAATTGGCAACATTTTTTCAAATGGTGCCTCAACACTGAACATAACGTTACAGAATTTAAATGCTCCGTACCTATAAGTGATATTTTTGAAACATCTGTAGAAAAAAATGTTCGCTTTGTTTCGAATCACGACACGTTCGAAAACGAATTAAGTAAATTGAATAATTTTCTAGTTTGGTATTTTGGTTCGATCGAATTGAGCAAAGAATTTAAAATGAATAAGATACGCGTGTATAATGGAATAAAATCGATAAAGATGAAATTCCAAACTGAAAATGATCGTGTTATTGATACTTTGGTGGATTGGCATTTCGAAGGAAATAAACACCAGATTATACGATGGAGTAATCCATCATCTACGAATATTCCACCTTGTATGATGCATGTGATGGGCATATTGAAACAAAAATGGTTTTACTGCGGTGAAATGTAATGGTCAAGAGTAAAAGCGATGATGAACATTTTCCAGCAGTGAGAATGAAGATAAAGAAGATACTATAAATTAATGCTTCAGTTGAACTTTTGTTATTTTCATCTCATCTTATTTAATTCATCTTCAAATCACTGTTCGAATCTATTTACTTGGAAAGGAACCTTCAAATATGTGACTTTCAATGATAGATCTAATTTTGAATTAGGATTCATAGTCCATAAGTACATTATGACATGATTTCCATTAATAAATTTTCGTAACACGTACCTAATTAAATTAAACGTCGATTGCATAATCATTTAGACGTTTTGTAGTGTTGTAACCTATTTTGAATCAAACAAACATATTTAATCTATCCATACACATAATATAATTATAATTCACGAGTAGACTTTTTGGTTCCATTTATTTATGATACAATTAATCGTAAACCCGTCTAAGAGTCCAATTTGGACTTATCGACTCAATTATGATGAAATTAAAATCTGCATCACCCACAAACCTAATACTTCGTTCGATATGTACGACGCATGCTCAACCCACCTGAGATCCATTATAGATTTTAGATAACTTTTTTACCTGATCACATATCAGCATATTGCAATAGTAGTATCAAAAAAAAAAAAAAAAAAAAACTATTATGAAAATCAGCCCTTCAAACAGGCAGCCTACATTTGTGAATATTGTTTTTGGAACACCGTTACAGCGTGTAAAGATAATAGAACAATTCTCTGACTCAATACCTATTGCTCTGATTGAGAAAATGATGATAACCTTTTTTGTAGAAAATTCGATGCTTTACAATTTTGAATTCAACAATTTTGTACTTACGAACCGTGCAAACTAAGATATTTACAAAAAAAATACAATTTTTACATTTCCGATTCCAATTGCAATTAAATCTTTATGCACGTCCCTTATCCTGACTCAATACATATTGTCCCAAATGAAAAAATGATAATAACCTCATCTGTGGGAAATTCGATGCTGTACAATTTTGAATGGCGTTATTTTTCGTGTGCGATCCATATAAATCGAGATATTTGCAAAACAAAATCGAATTTTTACTCTTTTCAACTTCAACTAACGACAAAACGATTCTTGACTAGTGGAGTTAGTTTCAACACTTTTACAGCATCAGATCCTTCTCATCTCGCAAAGTAACTTCTCACCTTATCAATCAGATGAATTGAGTATTTTCAATTTTCACATCCCTAATACACCTACCGGGGGGGGGGAGGGTGTTGAACCAATTGCTAGACCATTTAAAAGACGTATCTACTTTTTACGACGGCATAAAGATCCAAAGGAAGACGAAGTTTGAAACAATGGTATTGATATTCACTTCAACAGACCACACACGAATGTAGATTACAAATTCCAAAGAGATACAATATTATTGCAAAAAATGAAAAATTTACGTTCACAGCACACTTAGCCCAATACACCAGTTTCCATCCGACCGAGATCAATTTGGCAACCTACTTCGTAAACCTGTGACACTAAAATTCAAATAGAACGGGTAATTTGACAAATCATCTGGAAAATTCTTCATTACAATTTAGAAAATCCTCACAAATAATTAAAAATAAATTTCAAAAACACTTCTTACGTAGCTACGTACGTAATATGAAATCCCTGTAGATAAAATCGTTCAGTCGTACCCATGCAGGATGATCAAATCAGAGTTCGAAATGATAAATTTCTTATCAGTTTCCTTTGACGTAAATGGAGATCGTTTTCATATAATTTTCAGACTTGCTTTCTCTCTCTTTTTTTTTTTTTTTGAAAACAAAAATAATAAATGATTCACATTTGTCACCGGATTTCGATTACGATCGTGATGCATTAATTTTTTTATAATTGAAAAAAAATTACTCCGCAAGTTCATTACGATGAATTGACGTAGTATGTTATTTGATCAATGTTGATGTGAAAGTTTGTTACATGTTTGTATACACATATTTCAAGAAAATTGTGTAGTGAAAAATTACAAAGAAAAGGTACGTTTTCACAGGTTATTTTTATTACTCATACGAGAATTGGATACAGTTTCAAATCAGGAGACAGCAATGTATCATTGAAGGTGATTAAAAAATACAGGTTACCTTTTTTCTCCACCTTAACACTAGTTTCGAAATGTTTTTTCATAGCACTGAATCGTGGACAGGAGAGTACTCAAACAACATGATAAGAAAATTGCCAGTTGAAAAGGCACTTCTTTCATGAATAATTTTTCTAGTATTGAATATTCGACAATTTGAAACGTGGAAAATTACGATTAGGTATTTGCAACCCTTTGACCACCCAATGCACTAATATCCAACCTAAATTACAATGATTCGAAGGCATTTTGTGAAAAATAAATTCGATTGTTCAGATTTCAGTACTTTCCACATGTTTTAGCAAGAGCTTTTTGGTATTTGTCTTTCTATTTCTGTCCACCAATAGCTTAAAAAGTTGAAAAAAAAAAATTAGAAAACGTTGCTTTTTTGCTTTTTCAGCCGGATTTTCGTAAAACATTGAAGTTTACCTGAACTGCATATTCCGTTCATGAAAAAAAAAAAAAAAAAAAAAAAAAAAAAAACAGTGGTAAGGGGCATGACAAAATATTAAGATATATGGCATACGAAGGTCTATTTTGAGCTCCTCCCTCACGATTAATTGGAACCTCCACTTGATCTAAATACCAAATTTCAACCACCTAGCGAAAGGCGTACTGAATCTACGAATGATATTTCAGTTACTTAGTACAAATTTTGATGCGGGGTAATGAAAAGGTTAGACCTTTCCCTAAGACTGTAATGAGTAAAAATGAAACATAGAATCGAAATTTAAATTCAGAAACTGACACTGGGACGCTTAGAAACAGTGGCGTGAATACGGATGAGGGGGAGGGAGAGGACTTCAAGGTTGACTTCCCCACCAGCGTGTACAGCTCAAGAATATGTCAAAATACTCATTTCTTGATTCCTAACCCACAAAATTTCCCCCTCCCCCGCAGACGTTGACAATTGTATGCCACTGCTTAGAAACTATATCTTTTAAACAGAAAATTTTGATAAGTTTCAGTTTCGGTTTTAAAATATCAGATTTTAGTTCAGCTTCAATAATATTCAGGTTGAAATATGAGATTTTCACTTATTCAGTTATTAGCCTGATTTTTTATGCCATATTATCAATAAAAATTAGAGATGGGGGACAAGAAGGGGTGGAAGGGAAGGGGAAGAAACAACGAAATCTGTTTTGGGGCCCTAGAAGGCCATTGAGATCATTTTTGGCCATGTGAAATAGTTATTCCCGATCGCCTCCCCCTCCTCCGCCACATTAAAAATCATAGATTTGAAAATTTTTAATAAGGATGACCTAGGGTTAAAATTCAGCCATGCTCAAATTCGGAGAAAGGGGTGGTGAGAAGCTAAAATGGTGAAAATAGTTGTCATACTACGGAGGAGACATATGCGGATTTTCCTCCCATTTCAACCTTGAGAAAATACTGTTCCATCAATGTCTTCTTTCCAAATTAAGGTAGAGGGTTGAAATTTGGTAGGTAAATTCATTACGGGCTTTAGATGTATCTTTTGAAGGTTTAAACTTTCCAGCTTCATTGCACCCCTCAGTGAAACGGAATTGTAAGTGACACGCATAACCTCCCTCTAAATTGAATTACGGCGTTAAAATTTGGGTTTGTAGATTTAGTAGGTTCCTGGATATGTCTCTTGGAAGTTTAGACTTTTCAGTCTCGTTGCACCCCCTCACAGCCCTGAAAATGTAGTTCTTTGGTCGGTTTTTCTTATTGTGAGCAGCTCTAGCAAAGCAAGAACGTGAGTTTCGATTTATTCCTCGTACATGAATCTGGCGTGTGGTTTTAACAGGGTTCTAAATGTGGCCTTTGATGGTCTGAATCATGCACTTTAAATTATTTCCTACCCTCACCATTGATTAGGGAAAAGTATCGCACCCATATAATTTTAATATTTCATTAAAATCAGGAACACTTCGCATATTTCCTTCACTTCACAAAAATTAGGCTGAAAAAGCAACGCATTGCAATGCTTTTCTTTAGACTTGCGAGCAGGGAACCGGAATCAGCGAAAGAACTGACTCTGACCATTCACTCTGGAGTCTTTTTTCAACTTTGACTCTTGACTCCATTTGACTCCGGAGTCGTGATTTTAAACCATTAAATTTGATACCTCGACTCCGGAGCTGACGAAGGATTCAGTTTTGATGACTCCCAAAATTTAACCATTGACTTCAGGGGATTCTACTGAACTGAATTTTGATACCCCAACTCTGGAGCCAGTCTGAAATTCATTGACTCCGGAGTCATGCTGGAGTTGGAATCATGTTGGAATCATTTCAACTCCGACTCCAGAGTCATTCCGGGTCCCTGAGATCCACTTAAGGTCAGTTGAAGTAGGTAGTTCAGTAGGTATGCATAAAAATTTTAAATTCATAGACCGGAATCAGCCAAAAAACTAACTCTATACTGACTCCAGACTGCTGGAGTCATAATGAAATTTCACTCCCATTTCGAGCATTTGACTCCGGAAATATTCTCAGACCTCGATTCTTGACTCCATTCGGATCCGGTGTCAGAGTTTTACTGACCTGAATTTTGATACCTCGATTCCATAGTTGACGAAGGATTTAGTTTTCATGACTCCAAAATTTCACCTCTGACTTCGAAGTCATTTTCAGACCTTGACTCTCAACTCCATCTGACTCCGGAGTCATAATTCTACTGACTTAAATTTTGATACCCTGACTCCGGCCGGATTCAGTCTGAAATTCATTGACTGCGACGACACGCCAGAGTTTTAGTCATTTTGAAATCATTATGACCCCGACTCCGGAGTCACTCCGAGTCCCTGCTTGCCAGGTGACATGAAGGATAGTCGAGAGGGTCACACCAAGGATGTAAAAATGTAAAATTGAAACTGAAACGAATTATATAAATCGATAAAAATCTTCAGAAATAGAAACCAAAATTGGAACTGAACTAGAATTTGAAAAACTGAAATTAAGACAAAAACTGAAAAGAGTAAAAATAAAAAAACTGAACCCCTACCCCTCCACATATTGTTCGTGGGAGGTTAATAATTGGGTATGGTATACAACTATTGATTCTCTATCGATTGGTTCAAAAACAAACCATTTCTTGGATTATTGCCCCTCTATGAGGAAAATAATATTCTGAGCGGGTATAACTCAGAAATAATGCTATATTCGTGTTCAGCGAGCTGAATTCATATGAAATCGACACCCATAATGTAATAATAGCATCATTTTAATAATGGGGGGGTGCCCCAAAAATCATGTACCCCCTTCTATACAGCAGGTACAGGACCGGCTAA